>JAOXNJ010178884.1:0-10518 GCA_028566655.1 Metis holothuriae
CGACCCGACGGAAATTGGCGGCGCGATCCAACACAAGTGTTCAATGCGAAACCACAACAAAGTTTTTCACCTCTGGGCTCTGGCTGGCTTGCGCTTCGTTGCTGTGGTCGTCCACGATGTCGTCGTCGACGCCGTCTCGCCCCCGCATCTCGCCGCGCATCGCGGCCATGCGCTCGGCGGCCAAGAAGAGGATGAGCAAGGAGAGCAGCGACCTCATGCCCGTCGACCCCTTCCAGAGGGCCGAGGACTCAAAGACGTTGATCAGGTCCAAGACGGCCCTCGTTCACGACCCGAGGATGGCCAGCGACCACTTCTGCTCCTGGGACGTCGAGCACATCGAGTCCCCTCTGCGACTGCGAAAACCTCTCGATCGTCTGCGAGAACTCGGCCTCGTGGATCGTTGTACCGCGCTGGATGTCGGTTCCCCTGCTGCGGACGACGTTCTGAGGCTGGTGCACACCGACAAGCACGTGAAGGCCATGATCGACTTGGCCGCCATGGAGGATCAGAAGAGACAAAATGTCGTCATGAAAGATTATGCTGGAGATCTTTTCCTTGTGACCAGCAGTGAGATAACTGCGCGTTTGGCCGTTGCAGCCGCAGTCGACCTGGTCGACGCCATCGTCGAGTCCAAGGTTGGCAATGGTCTGGCTTTAGTCCGTCCGCCAGGGCATCACGCCGGAGTCGAGGAGGCTGGCGGCTTCTGCATCTACAACAATGTCGCCATTGCCGCCAAACATGCCGTGACGAACAAGAAGTTGAAGCGTGTGCTTATTGTCGACTTTGATGTGCATCATGGCCAAGGGACTCAGCGAATTTTCGAGAGTGATGAGCAAGTCTTCTACATCTCCATTCACCGTTACGACCACGGCCGCTTTTGGCCCGGACTCAAGGAGTCCAACTTTGACTTCAAGGGCAGCGACAAAGGTCAAGGGTTTACCTGCAACATTCCGTTGAACGAGAAGGGCATCGAGGACGTCGACTACTTGACCATTTTCCAGAACTTAATCATGCCCTTGGCCACCTCCTTCGAACCTGAGCTGGTCATCGTCTCGGCCGGCTACGACGCCGCCATCGGTTGTCCCGAAGGTCAGCTCAACATAACTCCCATGATGTACGGGCACATGATCAGACAGCTCATGAGTTTGGCACAAGGCAAATTAGCTGTCATTCTAGAGGGTGGTTACTTTATAGATTCCTTGACAGAAGGCATAATGTTCACGCTGAAAGCTCTCTTAGGGGACCATTTGCCTCGATTAATGCCTCTTGCTCAGCCGAGAAAGATCGTTGTGGACGCCATTCGCAATGTGCTCGTCGTTCAAAGACCACACTGGCCTTTGTGTCGTCTTCAAGAAGAATATTCTGCAGGAGATATCGAGAGCGCTCATAGTGAGAATACGTCTGAAGAGATGCATCTGGTCGATATGACGTGTTACGGCACAGATCTGGAAGTCAGGCCCGACCTCTCAAACCAGCCTTATGACTCTTCCAAGATGTACACCAAGTTGAGTGAAGACCAAATTCGACAATTTGATGAGAAGCTGTCTGTTCTGAAGAGTGGATACCAGCCAACATTCAAGCAGCATAATAACAAAGTTGGCCTAGTGCACGATGAGGCTATGATGCGTCATCGGGACATAGAATTCCCCTCCCATCCTGAGAGCCCAAAGCGCCTTGCCTCAATCATGGAAAAGATAAAAGAGTTTGGCTTACTAGAGAGGGAAGAATTGGTTCGCATTGAGAGCAGGAAGGCAACAGAAGAGGAGCTGTGTCTCGCCCATGACCGAGAGCACGTGATGAAAATGGCCAGTTTGCCTCAGTTGACTCAGAGTGAGCGTTTGCAATTGGCCAATTCTTTGGACTCCATCTACTTCTGCGAGGATTCATATGACTCTGCTCGACTTTCTTGCGGATCACTACTGGCTCTAGTGGACGCTGTGGGGGACGAAACGAGCGGAGTGCAATCTGGTGTTGCTGTCATCCGTCCTCCAGGACATCATGCAGAAATTGATGAGGCCTGTGGATTCTGTCTCTTCAACAATGTCAGCGTAGCAGCAAAGTATGCTCTGGAGATGCTCTCAATGAAGCGTGTTCTGGTCTTTGATTGGGATGTGCACCATGGAAACGGCATACAAAACATAAGCTATGATGACCCTAGAGTCCTCTACATCTCAACTCATCGTTATGATGACAGTCACTTCTTCCCTTGTCGTGAAGAGTGCAACTATGACTACATTGGTGATGGACAGGGCAAAGGTTTCAATGTGAACATTCCATGGAATGGCAGTGGCATAGGTGACCCGGAATTTCTGGCAGCTTTTCACTCCATTATTCTTCCAGTGGCTTATGCCTTTGATCCTGACCTTGTACTAATCTCTGCTGGCTTTGATGCTGCAAAAGGCGATCCTTTAGGCCGATGTCTGGTATCTGCTGAGATGTACGCGTACATGACACATCATCTAATGAACTTAGCAAATGGCAAGGTGATACTTGCTTTGGAAGGAGGCTACAACCTCAGGACTATCTCTTTGAGCATGACCCTTTGTCTGAAAACACTGCTAGGTGACCCTGTACCCTGTTTGGATATGAGTAACGTTGAAATCAAGTCTTCTGTCTTTCACTCAATTCGCAATGTCATCAGAACACTGAGTCCGTACTGGCCTATTCTGCAAACATCTGCTGCGTTGCTACCAGATTCACTGCCATCCCATTCCACCAAATGCTCTACCAAATTACCCAACAAGAACGAAACCGGTGATGTGGAGAAAGATTTGGTCAAACCTCCGGCGGCCTTGGACATCGTTGATACAAAGGAGAAACTCGAAGAAGACAAATTGTCCGAGGAGAAAAAGAAGGATACCTATGTCCCGGACCCCTTTGGCAGATCTCCAGCATCACACACTGTCTATACACTATCGGATTCACGACATTTACCCTCTGTAAAACAGGCAACAGTTCTGGACTCAGGCTACAAGTTGCTAAGGAAAACCAGCGATAGCGGATTGGAGGAAGAAAGCAAGGCTACCATGGCAAGGGTGAAGGAAGCTTTAGAGAGCAGTAGAAGAGAAGTGTTGCAAGTGCGTCGGAACTCTGGTTGCTCTTATATCCCACCTGAATATGGTCCTAGTGTGTCTACCAGCTCCGTGAACACGGTTTCGGCCTCGGTCAGCAAGGACAGAGATCACTTGGCCAAGAGTAGTGACAAGCCCATTATTGAGGATAGAGTCAAGCAAGACCAGAAGGGCAACTAAACCCGACTAACGTCAATGAATCTAACATGTACCTTTTACAGTGAATAACAACACCACAGCTGCTGATTTCAACAATTTGAGACTTACAGTCATCTTGCATACTTATCAGGAGAAACTGGACAGCCTCTTTTTGCAAAACGTCTTTTGGCAGTTTGTTGTTTGTGAAGGTGCTTATAACCAAATTAACTTTGATAACAACGTATTGTGGCTTTAGCAAATTTTTGTATTGATGTCTGTTTAGACTTGCTCACTCGTGTAAGGACTAGGATTTAGCCCTTAAGTTTGGTGGATAGTTGCATCTCTTCCTCGGATAATACCTACTTCATGTCGGTGTTTTGCACTTGTAACATGTTAAGTTGCGTTTGTGTTGAGAATCAATGCTAAACTGAACTGACGAGTAACTGGTCCCATCTCCACTAAAACCTTTCATAATTAAGCTAACGTGTCCTCTCCTCTTACAGAGCGATGCCCTTGGTCAAGCAGTGCCTGAAGTCAGTCCTCAGGTCCTGCCAGCTCAAACGCAGTTGGTCGACATCATCTCATCTGAAGAGCTCAAGGCCACCCCAGATTGTGAGGGACCCTACCGTGGTGTCCAAGGAGACGGGCGACAGTTACGACGGGCCGGGGAAGACTACAGTGACGATTACCAACGAGATGACCAGTCTGCTCATGGTGGACGGCTACAGCGTGTCTGGCTTCAGACTTAATAACGGCATGAAAGTTTATGGCCCTATGGTGCTCTTCCCAACCGCCATCTTCTGTTGGAAGGTGTTGGGCGCCCATGAGATCACAGAGGCTTCGTTGGCGCTCTTTGCACTTATTGATCCCAAGCCCGAGATGGTCGTGGTCGGCGTGGGCGACGCAGAGGCCAAGGCCGACTTTAACGTAATCAGAGCCATGAAGGATAAGGGCATTAATCTATCTTTACTGCCCACAGAGCATGCCGTGTCCACCTACAACTTTCTCTGTGCCGAAGAGCGGCTCGTGGCAGGCGCCTTCATTCCTCCAGACAGTGTGCGAAATCCGCTCTTCCACGAGGCGTTGCAGCACATCGATGAGACCAAGGGGAAGGATGCGGCATTCGCCATGGAGAAAGATATTTTCTTCGGAATAGGCCCCGAATCCTCCGAGGAAAAAGAGCAGAGACTAAGCTTTGAGAAGGAGCAAGCCTTCAGGGATAGAGTCAAGCAGGGCATGGATGAGGGCGATGTGCCTGCCAAGAAATAAACGCTATAGGTATTTAACCACAAGTGTGCTATATCCAAGAGTTTGAAATGCTGCGTTGGCCTCTTTGTGCTGTGCCATATGAGATCTAGGAGGAAAGTCACGTGAACAATGAAAAGAGAAGATGAGACATTGGTCAATCAAGAAGCCATCATATGTTCTAGCTAAAAACAGTTGCACTTAACCGGAGTTCATCCCAACACTAAACGCAAGGGACTAGTGTACTTCTTGACCCGTTACAGTGCCCAGCCACAGGTAGAGGTTACAGGCAGTGGTTTAAAGCCCTCTTCACCCAAATGAAGCATGTGTGGATTCCATAATGTGACAGCTCAATATCTATGGCATTGTTCTCCATGCAAATAACTTTGTTGCTTTATGAATGAATGGTGTTAACTTTTTAGTAAGTCATGCTCATTGCAGATGCTATAGACGAGTTTCAACTTTACCTCAGTGTGAGAAAACGCTATTACCACAAAGGGTGAAAGAGTTGGATAACAACGAAAGCGCTGTTTGGCCATGGCCGAGGCTTTGGACGGACAGGAGTGGTCTGAGTCGTTCACGCCGTTGTTGATCATCGGCGGTGGCGTGGCCGGGCTGGCGGCCGCGGCTCACGTCGCCAAACGCACCAAAGGGGGCAAGCCTCAGTTCCGACTGCTCGAGGCCCGACAGCGTCTAGGGGGCCGCGTGATGACCGTGGCCATGGGGGATGGCAGCAACGCCGAGATGGGCGCCAGCTGGATCCACGGCGTGATGGGCAACCCGCTCTACGAGTTGGCCGCCGCCAACCGCCTCATCGGCCGCAAGAACGACGCCAAGGCCCCCAAGGTGGCCGCAGTCACCCACGACGGACGCCGTGTCCCTTTCCACGTGCTCCAAGTAAAACGAATTTAGCTCTTTTATAATCTCAGCGAGAAATTTAGTGTAGAAATTTGTTCTTGTTGCAGGAAGTGTACGAGGCCTATTTCTGGTTCTTCCGCAGGTGCGAGGAGTACTTTGTGCGAAGATTCAAGGCGCCGAACAACGTTAAATCTGTGGGAGAGCACTTGGAATTGGAGATTTCACTTTACTTGGAAAAGTTCAGTCCCCAGCAGAGAAGAGTGCGACGTCTCATCTTTGATTACTTGCTGAAACGCGAGTGCTGCATCACTGGTTGATAATCTTTTAAACTCTTCATTGCTTTCTTATTTTTAAAACGTATTACAGCCATTTTTGTTGGTTAATCCCTATTCTTGCACTTAATTAGGCTGTGATTCGATGAAGGACGTGGATCTATTGGCGCTTGGCAGCTACACCGAGTTACCGGGAGGCAACATTCAGTTGCCTAGGGGCTACAGTAGTCTCTTGGCCCCTGTAATTAGGGCCATTCCCAAAGAGTGCATTGTGAGAAAGTGTGGCGTCAAGACTATTCATTGGCGCCACCGTCTAGAAATAGAGAAGCAGGATGAGGACGACAATGACTCCGAGACTGGCAGCGACCACTCTGTCAAGACTGTCAAATCACAGCCCAGGTTACAGTCAACACTCCTTAAAAACAAGTTATTTATTCAATATAAATATACACATTTATTTGCTCTAAAAATGAATTCGGTTGTTCAGATCCGATTGCAGATCTCGTTTAAGCTCAGTGTCATCTAGTATGGTGTCGTCGGTGTGCCCGACGCCGATGGAGCAGCGTTCTTGCCCCAACGTGAAAGTGGAGTGCGAGAATGGTAGCGTCTACTACGCTGACTTCGTCATCTGCACCATTCCCTTGGGCGTGCTCAAGGAGCGCCGACAATCGCTCTTCGCGCCGCCCCTGCCCAAGGAGAGATGCGAGGCCATGGACAGGCTGCACTTCGGCACCGTCGACAAGATCTTTCTCGTGAGTGAAGTCAATCAATATTTAATTGAGGATGGGATTAATCGGTTTTAAGTATTCAAGGCGTTTAATGAAAGTCCTTTTGCTGCAGGAGTACGAGCACCCCTTCTTGTCGCCGGACATCGACGAGGTCATCCTGTTGTGGGAGGACTCGTCCCCCTCCACCAAGGACGAGTCTTGGCTCAAAGGCAATTGGTACCGCAGCATATATTCCTTCACCAAGATCAGTCCCACTTTACTAATGGCCTGGATTCACGGAGCGGAGGCCAGATACATGGAGAGGCTGAAAATGGACGAAGTGGCCGACACTTGCACCAGACTATTACGCACATTTCTCTCTGATCCCAATGTGCCTGCACCCAAATCTTGCATCTTGTGAGTGTTTGGTCTCATTTTTTAATATTTTGCAACCGCAATCAAACACTATTCTTGTGTATAGTACGGCGTGGTATTCTCAGAGTCGATCACGTGGCTCCTACACATCCATCGGCATTGGCGGCAGTCACAGAGACATTGAGCGCATTGCCGCCCCACTTTTCCTCAAACCCAACAATCGATCTGTAATCAGTAATCACTAATGAGTTCATCACTTATTGATTGAATGATTGATATCCTAAAATTTGATCGCTGATTGCAGCCGGTGCTGATGCTGGCGGGTGAGCACTGCCACCCCACCTTCTACTCGACGGGTCACGGGGCCTATTTGAGTGGTCGCAGTGCAGCTCATTACTTCTTGGACTCAGTAATGAAAAGTAATGAGGAGCGACACAATGAACAAGTGCTCAGACTCGACAAGGCCAGTGCCAAGGACATCTCAACTTGGCTCAACCAACTCAAAGTGGACGAAGTCAAAAGAGAAGATGTGAAGAGAGATGATGGGAAGCTCGTCACACCTAGATGATTCTTTAAGCAAACGAAAGCAAATCGTGTTAATCGACTGGAAATTAGTCAAGAGCCCTTATGCTTCGCTCATATTGTTTTTTGGTCAGATGGATAGAGATAGAATCTTTCGTTTTTTCCTTTCTATCCCTAAAATGCTCTTTCTTTCTCTGTTTTTGTTGTACTGGTGTGCCACATATTCAGTTCTGTTTGTAGGAATGAGATGCAATTCAATTCAATCAAATTCACTCCTGTCAACTCTCAACCAACTACTCATGGCAAAACCGAGTCCCAAGGGATGGGCATTGGTTCATCGGTTACGAATATTATCCATCAATCACGAGGGGTTAATAAATCAAAATATTTAGGCTACCAATCACCAAGAAAATCCAATTAGATTCTCAGAATCGTTTGCTGAATAGAAACGTATCTGTGCCATTCATAATCTAATCTAAAGAGGACGCTAAGAAGTCACGGGATGAGCGGTTCTCAGGGATTGTGGCCGGGTGCGGTGGACTACGGAGCCCCATCCCCACGGCCGCAATGCTACAAGTGGTGCCGAACCAATCGATTGATGATTTCCATGTTTTCTCGAAATTCACTTTCCTATCAGGCTTATTTCTTGTGTACCTAACTTTCTTTCTATTCTTTTTCCTTTTTAACCTACCTTTCGTTTTATCTCTATTCCTTTTCCTCTCCGCAACTTTTTGTTTGTTTATTCCTTCTCAACACAACTTTTCTTTAATAATTTTGTTCCTTCTTTAGTGGAATATTTTATGTGTAAAACAATGTCTTCTACTTGTCAGAAAAAGGTCTCTGTAATGACATTTTAGCAAACATTTGACGAAATTTCCCAAATGGACGAAAACTTCCACCATTAGGATTTTATTACTTTTGTTGAAAAAATCAATACCCAAGCAACTTTTTACACAAATCCTCTAGACTACATATATAGCAAGCAATGTTTTTTTCTGATCGGCATCAACTTTCGTCTTAGGGAGAGATTTTCAAGAATATTCAATCGCCTTCTCATTTGCCAGAGTTGAAAACATTCGCCTTTAAACTGATTGTTTTTAATGGAGTGAAAGAAAAGTTTGGGGGTTAAATTTGCGACTCGAGATGCTATGGAATGTAAGCTTTTATAAATGTTCCTAATTAAGTTCCTAATACAAAAGTTAAACATTTTAGTTAAAGCCAAAGCCGATGTTTCATTACTCCTTCAACCGTTCTATTAGGCCATTTATTTGGATCCTCCTCAGAGAATGAGGACAAGAGAAGTTATTACGAAAAATGAGTTCATTAATGTGCTGCGTTCATTGTAACGAGGAAGAGAAGTATGTAGTAAATAGTATTTTTAAGAGAGACTCTCGATAAGCCAGTTCTTGCGCATCTCGGCCACGTCGGAGGGCGCCGTCTGCTTGAAGTTGAAGATGGACTCGATGACGTCCGACTCCGTGGCCGTCGTGTCCTCGCCGCAGAAGCCGGCCCAGTCGTTCACCACCAGACCCCCGCCAATCAGACTCTCGCCCCGATTCACCGTGCCGCACGTCAGCGGAATCTAGAACCAAAGAAGCAATCGCTTACAACAATCACATCATCAAATGAAAGAAGTCAATAAGGAATGGATTGATGTACTTGTAGCAATGAGGAAAGCTCGTCCAGATCGGAAATGCTCATCTTGGGGTGCATGAGTCCCCCTCTATTGGACAGGGCACAGTAACTGCCGACGAGAACGTTGTCGGCCACGGTCTGCCTGAAGACCTCGACCTTGAGGGTGTCGGCCAAGATCTCCTCCGTCTCCCTGTCCAGGTCGGGGTGCACCAGCGCCACGTAGTCGTTGCAGGCCACCACGTTGCCCAGCGCCGACAGACGCTCCTCCACGCGGCGGACGCGCACGCCGTCCGGCAGCGAATTGCGGATCTGCTGCAGCTCCTAGTCAATCAATCAGACAAGTATTCAATCAATCAATCAATCAATCGTTAATGACTCGAGTACGATTGATTACTTGGTCGGTGGTGTTGTTGGGCAGCAGCAGGCCGTGTCTGTTGGCGGCGCTCATGCGGCCGACGATCCTGCAGCCGGCGATGGAGCAGTGGATGACGGGCACCACGTCGGCCAGGTGCGTCTCGAAGACGGAGTAGAAGTTCTCGGAGCCGCCGATGCCCACCAGACAGAAGGAGTTGGTCAGCTTGGCGAACACGCCCACCTCGTTGCGGCTCTCGAAGTGCGTCCTGAACAATCCCACCCCCGCCGCCTTCGACTTGTTGTTCTCGCCACTCATTTCAGACTAAGTAGACAACAAAGACAACTTCTGCGACGAGGAGGACACCTTCGGGGACGAGCAGACGGAGCTGACGGACGACGTGGACGCGGCCAAGGTGGAGAACAACCTCAACGACTCTGAAAAAAGTCCTTTTTATTTATCGGCTTGTGCGGCTGATATTTCTCGCCCAAGTTACTTTATAGCAATTGTGAGTTTGGTGCAGCGTGGCGCAATTGCGTCTCCACGTGAGGCAAACTTTGTTTGCTTTTTGTGGCGATCCTCAGTGTAGTGATGGATCGCTCCAGAGTTTCAGCTAGGGTCGGGTCATTTGACTCGACGCCTTTACGGCACTCAATTCTCTCAACTTGCTTTGGCAATTTGGCATAAAAAGTGTTCTTTACGTGCAACTACAATTTTAGGACCTCAAATGTTCAGATTAGATAATTATTTGGTAAACTTCAGAGTAATTTTTTCTTTCTGTATTTCCTTTCTCTCTTGTCGTTTTACTTCGAGAGTCGCAGATCAACACCAGTCCCATATTGCAGACGTTTTATTCTACTTTTATTCAACCAAAACCGCTTTTCTGGTCTCGCAAAACGAAATTCTGTTTTACTTTAAACGTTGAAGCATACTATTGGTCTACTTTAATGGCTTATACAACAGAGAAACTCTTTCAAAAAGATTGGTGGCCCTAAAAAGGGCCGATATTAGCGATTGAGATCGTTGTAGATGATTTAGGCCTTCTTCTCGGTTTTCTTGGGCAGAAGCACGGCCTGGATGTTGGGCAGGACGCCGCCCTGGGCGATGGTGACGCCGGCGAGCAACTTGTTCAGCTCCTCGTCGTTCCTGATGGCCAGCTGCAAGTGACGCGGGATGATCCTGGTCTTCTTGTTGTCCCTGGCAGCGTTGCCGGCCAACTCGAGCACCTCGGCGGCCAGGTACTCCATGACGGCGGCCAAGTAGACAGGGGCGCCGGCGCCGACGCGCTCAGCGTAGTTGCCCTTGCGCAGAAGACGGTGGATGCGTCCCACGGGGAACTGCAA
>JAOXNJ010178995.1:0-10515 GCA_028566655.1 Metis holothuriae
GCGCTGGATTGCTCCGTTTTCTGCGCGCCCCACCAACACAACAAGGCTGCAAGCGATGGCAGCAAATAAAAAGAGGGAGGGGGTAGAAGCACAAGAATGGGGGTGGGGTGGTGGGTGGGGGTTGGGTTTGTTGTACTGCAATATCGACCGGGCTCAGTCGGGAAGGGAGTTAGGCACATGTAAAGCAGAGGAGTTAGGCAGCAGTGGACCCACCGGTGTTAGGGGGGATGGACAATAGCCAGCTGCTGCTTCACCGTCTGACGGAGCACTTTTGGATCAACCGAACACAGGCCATCCCATAGTTTTGAAGCTCGCATGTCATTCCAGGTAGTCGGGACTGAGTAGGGGGCCTGCCGCTGGAGCTGCTTAAGGCGCATGAGTGGCACATGCATGACGGTCTGCGAGCCTTTAGCAGCTGAAGACCGGAGAGTACGGCCTCTAGAGGCTGGGCCCCGCGTGGAAGAGAGCGGTAGAAGCATGTTGGTGAGCGCCAACGGCAATGTGCCCTGGATACAATCGAGACAGAGGTCAAGTGCCTGCTTGACAAAAATGTTGTCTAGCGTAAGAATATTGTGATTACGGAAAAGGGGGTCGGTGTGGGCACAGGGCTCCGATTTGAAGACTGCTCTAAGCGCCTTCTTTTGCATCACCCTTAGGGGCTGCAGAAGAGAGTCGCATGCCTGGCCCCAAAGGAGGGTCCCAAAACGGAGCTGAGACATGAGCAGACTGTAAAACGCCATCATGCGCATGCCCTCTGTAGTGCACCCCTGACTTCGTCGAATAACGGCAACTGCAGCACCACACTTCCCCTTTACTGCTCGAAGGTGCGGCCCCCAATCCAGAGTAGCGTCTATGTGCAAGCCAAGGTATTTGTAGGCTGAGCCATCTGCCACCCACGGTAGATCTTGGCCATTTATTTTAATGGAGCATGGCTGCCAGTTATGTGCTCTAGGCGTACGGAAGCCTAGAAGAGCGCATTTCTTCACATTGGGGACAATCCGATTTTCCTGTAGCCAGGCGCCCACTTTGTCTGCTTGGTGCTGCATAACAGTACATGCTTCTGCTCTGGTGTTAGCTGCCAGTACAATAGCCGTGTCATCTGCGAACAGAAGTGTTCCCTCGGGGTCCAGGTCCCCGAGGTCAGCAATGAAAAGCGCAAACAGAGTGGGAGAAAGCACTGCACCTTGCGGCACACCGAGGTTGATGGGTAGGATCCTGCTAATAGCACTGCCCAGTTTCACTGCTTGTGTGCGACCCTGAAGGTAGTCCTTCATCCAGGCCAGAAACCTTCCACCTGCACCAATGTTCTGGAGCTTCCTCAGGAGGAGACTACGGTCCACCGTATCGAATGCTTTGGCATAGTCCATAAAGAGCACCAGAGGGTGTTTTTTGGCTTGGAGCGCTTGAGTGATCTGGTTGACTAGGTCTAGCTGCGCGTGTTGCGTTCCTCTGCGTGGAGTGAAGCCATACTGGCGTGGGATCACACGGCCACTAGCCTGCATCAGCCTGTTTAACCGGTTAAGCATCAGCGATTCAAATACACGCGCAATAGGTGACAGAATACTTATTGGCCTACAATCATTGACGTTCTGACTTCCGCGGACTTTTGGCAGTGGAGTTACTAGAGCTTGTTTCAAGAGCATTGGATAGCGGCCCTCAGCCCAGAACCGCCTGTAGATATATACGAGGGGGCCCAGAATGGCCCTGTAGGTACCTTTCAGGATCTGTGGGGATAAGCCGTCGCACCCGATAGACCGCTTAGGGCGCAGCTTTTTTAGTTCAGACTCTACCTCCGTCCATGAAATGTCAGCATCGTTAAGCGTAGCAATCTCACACGTAGGGGGCAAGTGGTAGTAATCGCCTGATCTCAGCGGCAGGGTGGACCACGGCTGGGAGCCAACCACGGTCTCGGCTATATTCACAAAATGTTCATTGAGAAGCGTGGCCCTAGCGAGGTCCCCCTCAGCCACCTCTCCGCAGTCATTTACTAGCTGTGCCGGCAGCTGCTGCCCATTCTTCCTGCCCGCAAAGTCGACCGCCTCTCGCATAACGCTCCAGCTGCGGCGCACGTCCCCTTGAGCCTCATGCAGCTTGTTATGGAAGTATTCCTCGCGGGCACACTTCACTTTGCGGCGGTAGGCTGCGATGAAGCTGTTAACCTCAGAGGTGGAGCGCTTGCCTCTCTGCTTTTCCTTGAGCCATCTGAACTTTTTGTGTTGCAGGGCTATCAGCTCCCTTGTCATCCAGGGCGTAGTGCGCCTTGCAAAAGTTGATACAGCCATGGGGCATTCTATGTCAAGGCAGGGAATGTAGAGGTCATAGAAGCGTTGGAGGGCGGAATCACTGTCGCCAGCTGTATAAACCTCTTCCCACGGCAAACGGTAGAGTCGGGCCTCTAGGTTCAGGAGCCTCTCCATAGTGATTTTCCTGCCCAGCTTTTCACAAATCGTTGCGCCCGAAAGCACGCAATGTTTGGCTAGCGACAGACACACTGCCCGATGATCAGCGATGCCGAGCTCTATTAGCGACACACAAGCATCGGTGGCATTAGTCCAAATGTGGTCAATCAGAGTACTTGAGGTGCCACTGACCCTCGTCGGATCAGCGATTGTCTGCTGAAGGCCCTGGCATTGGAGACAGTCAGTTAGAAGCTTACTATGGCCGTTGGACTTTAGGAGGTCTACATTGAAGTCGCCACCAACTACTGTCACCTCCGCCCCCCCCTGCCTGTCAAGGACCTCTTCTAACATCCTTGTTGCCTCCAGGAGTCTGCCTCCAGGCGGTCTGTAGACATTGACAACCCTTACAAGTAATTTGGGTATGCGACAGGAGATGATCTCGACATCAGGCAAGGAGTGGCATTCGACATCAACCACACGCAAGGAGTCCCTAAATGCTATAGCTACGCCGCCACCCGCCCTGTTGTTGGGCCTGGTGTGGAATATCCATTGATAGCCCGCTAAATAATAGGCCTTACTGGTACGGAGCTGCCCGATTTCTTGGAGACAAATAATGCTATCTGGTAAGCGTTCGATGGCCTCGGTGAAATCAAACCAATGCTTAGTTAGGCTCCGAACATTTAAGAACAGAATACCATTGCGTCTACAGCACTGTGCCGAGTTACGTATCTCCGGTGAGACCAGACCATGGTAAAGTGGCAATGGGCAGTCAGGGTCCACTGCTGCCTCCTCGTCATTGTTCATTGGTGTTGCACCACCTAACTGCCGCGAGCCCGCCTGAAGTAACCTGCAACTCCCCACCAGCCCTCCCAGCCCCATTCTTGTGCGAACAAATGACAAACATGCTTAAGGTATAGATAGGTTAGTAATAGCTGTCGACTGTCAGCCACAAGATGCTATGGATGATAATTCACATGAAAAAAAACTGCATCAGAAGTACGAGAATAGGAACCCAGGGACCTGACGGTCCCTGGCCGCCAACGGCGGTGAGCATCCACCAAACGGTGGTGAGCACCCTCAACGAGGGCCCCTCCAACGAGGGGAATGGAGGCGAAGCCTCCAGCGCGGCCTAGAGCAAAACATAAGCGCGTGAAGAAGTGGGTTTTCAATTAATTGCTTTACTGTAGTCCTGGCACCACGCAATTACGAAGTAGGGGGGAGAGGGGGAACTGTGGGCGCGAGCATGGCAGAACAGTAGGGGAGGCAAAACATAAAGTAATTATAGTGGACACGACACGCAATATGGGAAGACAGGCCACCTGGCGATATTTGGAAACGGAGTTGGACTGGCATCGCAGGTGCAAGAAGACCTAACTAGGCAACTGCCAATGCTGCCGCAGCCAGAACAACATAAAACTTCAGCGACACCAAGGAAAAAGAAGCAGAGCAATTGTAAATTAAGTCGTCGGCACTACTATAGCGTAACCACAACTCGAGATCAGGACTCAACAAGCGTCTCAGCACGCGCAGTGTTCGAGAACTAGACAGCGGGGCAAAAGATGAGCTATAGCGACAGGACGCAAATGGAGCAACTAGCAATATAGAGATGGAATTCAGTAGAGAAGCTTATGCAGAAAAAAAGTGACGATTCAAGTTGAGCAGATGATGTTGCGAGCAGACGATTGCGGCATCCGAAGTAAGGCGGCCCCACACGATTACTGCATAGGCTCCTGTTCGAGCAGCTGCGCTGCCTCCCGAAGCGACATCTCGCGCCTGCCGTTGTCGTCCACCTGCGCTATAACTGTCTCGCCACGGGCGGTGTTGACAAAGAAGCGGACCCCTGGGTTCTTGGCACACAAGGCTTTCGACAGCTTGTAGCCCTCATCGTCGTCCTTCTTAAGCACTCGAGGCTTGCAGTGGTCAACGGAAACATTCTGGTACCCGGTCATCTTGGCCAGCTTGTGCTTGGCGCGCCACACCTTGCGCACGTCGTCCTGGCTCCGGAACTTGCACTTAAGCATGGGGGGTCGACCTGAGGTAATGTCTCCGAGGGGCAGGACATGCTTGACGGCAACGGTTGAGTCCAGCTTGGCCACCAGCTTCTTGACGTCCTCTAGTGGCTGATTCACCTTCAGGTTCTTGATCATCAGCGACTTCTTGTTGAGGGCTTGTTCGTTGAGGGCAATACAGCGCTTGAGCTCGGCCCGTTCAGCCGTGGCCGACTTCGACTTGTCCAGCAGCACCGCGACATTGGCCCCCTGCGATACGAGCAGCTGCTCCTGTGCGTCCACCCTCCCTTGCAGCTCGACTAACTTCGAGGTGGTCTCCTCGCTCGTGGCCTTGAGCTTCTTGCACAACTCCTCGATGACCTTCTTCGTGTCTGGCGACTTCGTGCGTTTCACCACGCCTGTGCTCGGCTTCAGCAGCTGGTTGATGGCCGTTGTGACCGTGTCCACCTCGCCAGACGGGGTCAGCGACATGGGGTCGTCCTCCTCCTGGCTCAGCTGTAGCCCGGGCGTCGGCTGCGACTCCTTCTCGCTCATGCTGGATGCGAGGCATGCGGATCATGAGGCATGCTCGGCATGCGAGAAGCAATTCAAGTGAACACTACTAAAAGGATATGGGATGGAGTGGGAGAGAACTGTGTTGGTCACAGGAAAGATATAGAAGCTCTATTAAAGAACGAATACGGGGTAGAGTATTCCAAACTAGATAAAAGGGACACACTTTATGTATCACAAATAGAAGAAGTTCAGGATGCGGTAACGAGAGCTCAAAGAAATGCACTTCGGATCTATTGTGATGGCTCTAAGAAGGGTGACAAAACTGGCTGGGGAGGTCTGATAAAATGCGATAACAAAAGGCAAACTCAAACGGGGGGTTCATTGCCGCCATTCACAACTATCAAACAAACAGAATTACTAGCAATAAGGAAAATGTTAAGGAACATACCCAGAGAGTGGAAGAAGACTACAGAAGAAATTATAATCGTCACGGACAGCAGGGAAGCGATAAATGAGATAACTTACGGAAAGATAAGCTCTCAAACGGCACTGGAAACATTAACCGAAATAGAGAAGTTAAAGGATGAAGGCAAAAGGGTTCTGATAACGTGGGTGAAAAGTGGAAGCCACCCTGAACACCTAAAAGCACATAACCTTGCACGAAAACTTAGCAGAGAAGGGATCTGGTCGGATCCGGCCACACAAGAGTATTACAAAGAAAAGGAGTATATAAAACAAATCACAGAAGATTACAGTTACGTTGAGTGGTCCTCAAATTGGGAGAGTTCAATTGGATATAGGGAGACGAAGAAGTGGTTTAAAAAGGTAACGGCAATCGGCCAAGAGGATTATCGGCCAATTAGAGAGGAAATCTCTAATTGACCGAATGGGGACATATGTCTGTAGCTGTATGATTCAAATATTGACAGGACACAATGTCCTGAGAGCATTCAAGTACAGGACCACAAATAACGTCATCGCGTCCGACTGCCGACTCTGTGGTGAGGAGGAGGAGATGGCGCATCATCTATTGCTTCACTGCGAGGAGCTGCAAGAAGAATGCGAGAGGGTTCTCCAAGGCAGAAGGACGAGTGAGATATCCTTGGAAGATGTGATGAAGATTGCTAAAGAATCACCAATCGATCTT
Source organism: Metis holothuriae (assembly GCA_028566655.1). NCBI lineage: Eukaryota > Metazoa > Arthropoda > Copepoda > Harpacticoida > Metidae > Metis > Metis holothuriae. The sequence continues at coordinate 6,051 of JAOXNJ010178995.1, forward strand.
TTTGGTTTCGATAGAGAATTTTACCTAAATGGCAGTTCTCTTACATAAAAGTGAATTATAAAAGCATTTAATATGATAAAACGTAACCTGTCAACATGATATGGCTAATTGTTGTCAAAGTTAAGCTGTAAATATGTGAAAAGTATATTGCGGGGGTAAGCCATGTCGCACACCAATAAACCTGCAGGACACACAAAAAAAGTCGGGGGAGGCCTAGATATCGTATTATTAGCGTTCTTTTCTGTAGATATTTGTGACACGTCTTCGTACTTCGACAGTCAGCTGTCGACCCAGATAAAGAATTCTCTTGTTAATTATTTTTAGTGAATAATGTATGAACCTTAGTTAAACCCTAATAAAACATTTATGTCGATTCAGAACCTCAATTTTAGTCATTTTCAAATGTAGGACCCCCAAAAAACGAACTAAAAACACAAAACAAATCAAAAAAGAGAAAAATACATTTACTATACTTTTTTTTAAAAAAAATTTATGTTAATAGGATATTGAGATGATGGTCCAAGTCGTTCGTTTTGGCTCCACTTGATTTCGGCCTTGGCCACGCTCCACCTGCTCCAAGTGCCAGGTGATGCCTTCCAACCCTCAAGGCTTCTCCAACATTCCTTTCTTTACATTATACGAGCTGTTACTAGTCATACTCCTTTTACAAATGAACTTACTATTGCTTCTTCTTCTTCTACTACTACTAGTGCTTTATATACTAAAGAACTTACTATTACTTCTTCTTCTTCTATTGCTACTACTACTAGTGCTTTATATACTGAAGAACTTACTATTACTTCTTCTTCTTCTACTACTACTAGTGCATTATATACTAAAGAACTTACTATTATTACTTCTTCTACTACTACTACTATTATATAAAGTTTATTTACTACTACTACTACTACTACTACTACTACTTGTACTAATGTACTTATATGTACATATGACTTTACTTGGAAAAAAGACTTGGGAATGCCTGAGGTGACTAATTTTGCTTCTGCACGGAAAAATACAGTGGTTACTGGGTAAAAAAGTGGTGTAAAAAGGCAAAAATAGATAATTAAGGCAATGTTTCTCCATTTTGAGTGGAAAAAAAGGTAATCCTAAAATTCCAAGAAATCTATTTAGAACATAATACATACATATATTTGAAGTTTAACCAAGAGAAAAGAAGAGAAGATCAAGAGCTAGTAGGTAGAAAAAGAGATATTAGGGGGAGACAAAGTCCAAGTCAAGTCTTGAAGTGCTCCAGGCCACTGCTTGAACCAAATGCTCCAGGCCAAAGTAACTTAAGTTTCCAGAGAAAAGTGTGGTAACAAGAACATAGTAGTACCTATAGGTTGAGTAAGGTTGTCCAGCTGTTAGTGGGTAATCAGCAATCACCATCTGGCTAGTGGCCGGAGCCGCATTCCATTCTCGTGGCCGCCAGCTGGCGTGAGAGCTGCAACCACCTGTTGCGTCTCAGCCAGCCCTAGGGGCAAACCCAACGAACCGACCTGGTCGCCCAACAAAAACACCACCTTAACAGCTAGTAGTAATACATTTGTTGTGGTTCTTTGTGAATGGTTGGCGACTGCCTGGCGCCACTCTGGAATTCACACCGACCTCTGGCAGCCCCTCCCCATTCCCATTCTATCTATTCCCTCTTAGTCCTAAACCAAAACCACTTCGTGAGGAGTCATGGTGCTAACATGGTGGACATGGTTGGACTTTTAGATGATGATTTTGAGCTATTGTTGCCAAGATAATACAATGTTGTCAATGTTGTGTTTAATCTGTACATAAATGTTCAAATTATATTTTAGGTGTTGGAGGAGGTTCTACTAGATGTACCTAGGTGAAATGTGGATGAGAAAGAGTTTAGGTGGAGAAAATTTTGTTTTTTTAGCTCATAATGTGGGGGATGTTGTTTAAAGGTTTGATTTTCTTGTTGTTGTTGTTGCTTTGTTTTTAGACAATAATAATTTGTCGAGCCTTCCAAGTTAATGGCTGACTGACCTATCAGTTGATTTTTTAATGTCCGCTTTCTCGTTTTCATTTAGGTACTCTAAATGAACTGTGTCCATAATTGATATGTTTTGATATTACCATTAAAATGAGTTGATGGCCTTAAAAAACACTATTTAATTATTCAAATATGGTCAAAAAAGGACGAAAAAGATGGAAACTCCAATCAAAAAAATTGATTAATTTATAAGTGTACAATAAATCTCTGCTCATGTCCGCCATGATTGCTTTTGTTTGTTCATTAAAAAACGGTTACCTCCTATTTTATGCAAAGAATAATTAGCGATTAATAAACATTATGGTTAAGGTCCACAAGAACAATTGATGGCCAAGTCTGGGCTGAGTAGTTTTTCAACTGCTCTAGTAAATGGAAGAGGACTTTAAAACAAAGAGATGGGGAAGACATTATTTGCACAGGCCAAATCTCTTTGGTCCGGCCTGTTTGGAATATTGGGCATCATTGTCATAATAGGGCTGCAGGTGGGGCTCATTTTCTATGCCTACACAAATCCCTTGGAAGAGACAAAAACTACCATCACACCTGCTACAACCACCACCACCACCACCACCACTACTACCACGACAGGACCTGACCCCACTTGGACTGAGTGGACAGTGTTTGAAGCATGCTCTGTCTCATGTGGAGAGGGCTTAGAGGTGTCAGTGAGGACCTGCGAAGGATCAACTACCTGTGAAGGAGATGCTGCAAAAATTGAAACTTGCACCAAGGATGAATGTCCAATTAACGGAGGTTGGAGCGATTGGCGGGAAATTGGAGAATGCTCCGTCTCTTGTGGAAATGGAACCATGAATGAGGAAAGGAGCTGTGACAATCCTGAACCTTCTGGAGGTGGCAGCACTTGTGAGGGAGACACTTCTAGAACAGTGTCTTGCAATCTCCAAGATTGTCCATGTAAATTAACTTTATTTTAAAAAACGTTCTATATATTCAGCACTTTCTTTTAAAATATATTAAGTTACTGGTAATTTCCATTTGACCAGCCCCTGTTGATGGAGGATGGACGGATTGGATGCCTGCAGGGGATTGTTCAAAGACATGTGGTGAAAACGCCTTCAGGTTTGAATACAGGGCTTGTACCAATCCATTTCCTCGGAATGGTGGCAATTACTGTGACGGTGAAGCAACAAGAACTGTAGATTGTGATCTGGATCAATGTCAAGGTACATAGCATATTATTTGAAAAATTTTGTCCATCCATTGGTTTTTACACACATTTCTTTTTAAAAAAATTTAAAGCATCCCCGGTTGATGGTGGTTGGTCTCAGTGGAATACTTGGTTTGCTTGCTCAGTTGAATGTGGTGAAGGAGTGGAAATAAAGATGAGACATTGCAACAATCCACTGCCCTCTGATGGAGGTCAAATTTGCAGTGGTGAATCTATTCTTGTCACTGCTTGCTTTGGTGACAATTGTGAAGGTAAAAAAAATACTTTTTTTCTCAAAAAAAAGAAGAAAAATACTAAAAAGTTAAATTTCTCTGCAGGTTGGTCAGATTGGGAAAATGCAACTTTATGCACCGTTTCATGTGGTAATGGTACCTTCATGCAAGAGAGGACCTGTCTACAAAACACTACTCAATGCACTGGATCACCCACAAGAGAGTTAACTTGTGTCCTGGATCCTTGCCCTGTAAAAATATAGAATTTTTGAAAAAAATTTAAAAATTAAACCAGTTCCAAATGCTCCCATTTTGTTCTTAGGTGAATGGAAACTGGTCTGAATGGAGTGTGACATCCAATTGCACTGAAATGTGTGGAGGTGGAGAGCAGATGGAAGAGAGACTTTGTAACAACCCCCCTCCCTCCTATGGTGGGATGAATTGCTCTGGGGAAGCAATGAGAACTTTTGCTTGCAACACTGAACCTTGTCAATCAGTTGATGGTGGTTGGTCAAACTGGATGTTTGCCTCCGAGTGCTCTGTCACCTGTGGAGATGGTGAGCAAATGGCAGAGCGGTTCTGCAACAATCCTGAACCTTTGTATGGCGGCTTGGATTGCTTTGGAGAAGCAGTTCGAACTGTCAGTTGTAACCTCCAAAATTGCACTCCAGTTGATGGTGGCTGGTCAAACTGGACCCTGACCTCAGAATGCTCAGTCACATGCGGCGGTGGTGAACTGACAGAGGAAAGATTCTGCAACAATCCGACTCCCATGCATGGTGGACAGGATTGTGCGGGTGTAGCAGTAAGAGTGGAGGAGTGCAACACCAGGTTGTGTCTACCTATATCCGACCTTTTGGTAGCAGGTAAGACTTTAGAATTGAAAGCATTGATGACCTTTAATCAAATTGAAATGAATTTCCATATATAATTGTTTTTGTTTGGTTATTATTAGATGAGAGCAGTGCATGCAATGCAACACTAACATCTTCCTCAGAGATCTTTGCTTGTACCTTTCCCTTTTTGCACAATGACCAGGAGATGAACAATTGT
>JAOXNJ010179328.1:0-10513 GCA_028566655.1 Metis holothuriae
AGAGGGCCAGCAGGGTGGCGAAGATCAAGCTGATGAAGCTCCGTAGGAGAACAATCACGAATGGCAAGGGTTAAAGGCTATTTTAAGCTAAAGTAGCGGAAGCTTCCAGCTTCCGAAAAGCCTTTGGTGGGAGGTAATTCGATCCATTTCTCTCAAGAAACCGCCTGAGTCCAAAAAACCCCAGCCAAGACTCAAAACCATCATTCCCTGCAGGCGCCTATCACCAAAAGAGCATGGGCATCCTGCCCGCGAAAATGAGTTATACCACTGAACGACTTTAATTGGTATTATCAAATCAATTGCAATCCTCCAAGCAAGCCAAACAGCTTTCGCCCCACTTTCGCCCCATCAACCACCTTCAAAAACCAAAGCACCCCCAGCTCTACAACTCAAGAATACCCACTCCGTGAATATTCTCCCCCCATCGCGGGCAAGATGCCCACGCTCCTTTGGTTGGATCCCCACCATGCAGATCTCAAGGACAGCTAAGCGCTGCCTTGTCTTCGAGCAATCAAAGCTTGGAAAAACTCTTGGAAAAACTGCTAACTTGAGCTACCCTTTCCACTTCTTTTTCCCTCCTCAACATGATTGCCATCATCATGGGCTCTAATTCTGACTGGCCCACTATGCGCGCTGCTGCCGAAGTCTGCGCCGAATTTGACCAAGCCTACCAAGCCCTGGTTGTCAGCGCTCACCGCACCCCGAATGCGATGGTGAAATTTGCCGAGGGCGCTCGCGAGCAAGGCATCGAAGTCATCATTGCCGGCGCGGGAGGAGCCGCCCACCTTCCCGGCATGGTTGCGGCACACACCACTCTGCCGGTGCTGGGCGTGCCGGTGCAATCTGCGGCACTCAACGGCCAAGACTCTCTGCTCTCCATTGTGCAAATGCCCAAAGGCGTGCCCGTGGCCACCTTCGCCATCGGTAAAGCAGGAGCCGCCAATGCCGCCCTCTTTGCCTTGAGCATCTTGGCCAACAGCGATGCTCAACTCGCGGAAAAACTCAGCCAATTCCGCGAACTACAAGCGCAAAAAGTGCGTGAAATGACGCTTGAAGACCTGCCTTGATGCTCATCCTGGCTCTTGCTCTTGCTTCATTGAATACCCACTCTCTATGATTCTCCAAGCCGTCTTTTTGCCAGTTGCCAAAGCCCTGAAACCCTTCTGGCCAAATAGCCCAGAAAAGCGCAAAGTCAGACTCGCTCAGGGCTTTTTTGCGCTGCTTGGCCTGTTGTGGCTAATTTATCTCGCCCGCAACGGCTGGACACCAGAGCGCAGCATCAATAGCTTCCCCACCGAGGGGCGCTGGCCAAAGACGGAGTACTTTGTGAGCAACGCTTGGATCTGGGCCGCATGGGCGAGTTTGCCCTTTTGTCTGGGGGGCTTTCTCGCCGCTCCGTGGCTCTGCAAAGGCATCCCCGAGACGGAAAAACAGGACATTCCGCGCCTGCAGGGACACTTTCGCTGGAGCTTTCCCTTGGTGGCTGTGCTCTCAGTCATGCTCTCCTTGTGGATTGGGCTGCCGCGCATGAGCCATTCTCTTTGGGGAGATGAAAGCGAAAACTTCCGCCAAGCTGCCGTGGGTGGCTTTTCGCGCTCCAAAAACGATGGCGAGGTCAAATTCCGCGAACGCTCGCTGCTGACCTCAGCTTTCCACTACAAAGACACCAACAACCACCAGCTCTACGCGGTGTTGGGGCGCTTTAGTCATCAGCTCTTCGGTGGCCTCAATGAAGATGACCCCTACCGCCCCTACTTCACAGTCTGGAAATACCGCCTTCCTGCGCTGGTGGCTTCACTCTCGGCCATCGTGCTGCTTGGCTGGCTTTTGGTGCGCTTTGGCTTGCCTCATGCAGCCCTCTTGGTGATGCCCCTGCTCGCCCTGCATCCGTGGTTTGTGCGCTACGGGACGGAGGCGCGCGGCTACAGTTTGACCTTTGCGCTTTGCTCCCTCTGCCTGCTGTTTTTGCTCTCCGCCTTGCGCACGGGACGACGGCGAGACTGGATTGGCTTTGGGCTGCTTCTCTCCTTGCAAGCCTTGGCTTACCTTGGCTATGGCATCGGCTACATGCTCATGGGTGTGGCTGCCTTGGGGGCAATTGCCTTTGCCGCGCGCAAATCGTGGTTACCGCAAATTGGCGGCTTGAGCTTGGCGGCAATCATGGCCTTGCTGCTGTGGATGCCTGCTTACTTTCCCTGCATTCCGGGCTTGAGTCGCTACTTTGGCGGAGCAGGCGCGGGGCACTTGGATCAGGAAATTACCGTGGAGTGGGAGCAAAATGAATTAGCGCTGTTTGCGTTGGGTACTTTTTGGCATGAGTGGGACCCCACCAATCCCAACTCTCTGACTTTGGAGGACTTGCCCTTAGATGGTCAAAGCACTCTTTGGGTGCTCTACTCCTTGTTGATGTTGGGGGCGATTCGCCTCGTCATGCTCAAGCGCGTGCGCTGGCTGATTTTGCCGCTGCTGTTTACGGCACCACTGACTTACTTCATTTTCAAGTACCGAGAAACCTTTATGTACCCTTGGTATCTCGTGCCTGCGGTACCCCATGTGATGGCCTTGGTGGCCATTGGCCTGAGCTGGCCGCTCCTTTGGCTCAAACGAGCTCCGCAGTGGCTTCAGGCTTCTAGTTGCTTGTTTGTGAGTGCGGCCATTGCCTTGGGTTACGGCTGGATTACCCATCAGCAGCGCGATGTCCTGCGCCGCTACAGCCTCGAGCCAATTCGCGAATCCACCGAGTTCATGCGCACGCGGGTGAATCCCTTCGTCACTCCAGACGAGGATGTGCTCACCATCGGCATCTGGGCTTACAACAAGGGCTACGACGAGCATCGCTATGACATCAAGAGTGTCGCCGAACTGGAGGCCATCATCGATAAAGCACGGCAAGAGAACAAGCGCCTCTATGCCGATATTGGCCAAGTGGTTTACGCGCGCGTGCAGAAGCCTGAGCTGATGGCCTACATCGACAACAAGCAACTGTTTGAGCAAGTGGCTATCTTCTGGTCAGGCCAAGATGTGCAAAACACGCGAGTGATTTTTCAGCTAAGGCGAGAGATTGAGTAAATGGTATTAGTTCGCGCGCTACATGCAGAGCTTGAGTCGGAAGCTGGAAGCTTCCGCTACTTTGGATCAAAAAACCTCCGCGCCTCCGCGCCTCTGCGCGATATCCCTTATTTTCGCCCTGAGCCCCAATACCAAACTATGCTTGATAAACGCCTAGTTGATGCAACTACTACTCGCCTTTGGCCTCCGAGAGAACGGAAAAGTCCGCCAGACTGCCGTAAATAAACAGCACAAACACGACGATGGCTATGCCGACAGGCTTGGCCAAGCGCCACGGGGTCAGGTCAACAGCCTTGACATCGGGCAGCTGAATTGGAGCTGTGGGTTTGAGGCGAGCGGCCAGGAGCAAAAAGCCAATGAGCAAAGCAAACACGGCACCGATGAAGTGGAAGCCGTTCATGGGTTCAACAATGGTTTCCTTGAGATAGGGCACAAACTGACCGAGGGCAATAATCACCACTCCGCCAATCAGGGCAGAATTCGCCGCAAAGGTGGGCACGCGGCGGTGTAACATGCCGATAATGACCACCGAGAAGATGGGAATGAAGTAGATCGAATTCATCGCTTGCAGAAAATCAAAGACGCCTTTTTGCTGGGCGATGAAGGGAGCCAAGCACATGGCCAGCAGCGCCACCACAGAGCCAAAAATCTTGCCCATGGCAATGCTTTGCTGGTCGCTGGCTTGGCCTTGTTTGATCATTTTCTGGTACACGCCCAAGCTAAACAGCGTGGCGGTACTATTGAGCCCGGAGTTAAAACTGCTCAAGACCGCACCCACGAGCACGGCAGCAAAAAAGCCCACCAAGGGCTTGGGCAAGACATCGTTAACCAGTGTGCCATAGACGAAGTCCTTGTTCATGTCCGGATTCTCCGCGGAGTAGAGGTGAAAGGCGATGATGCCGGGCAAGACCAAGATCAGCGGGGCGAGCACTTTGAAAAACCCAGCGATCAAGACACCTTTTTGACCCTCGGCTAAATTCTTCGCCCCGAAAGTGCGCTGGATGATTTGCTGGTTGGTACACCAGTAGAATAGGTTGAGCAGCAGTACTCCGGTAAACAAGGTGGAGAAGGGCACAGACTGGTCTTTGCTGCCCAGTGAGTTGAATTTCTCTGGATGCGCCTCCTTCATTTCGCCCAGAGCGGCAAACACTCCGCCCTCATTGACCGCATGAAGGCCAAACCAGGTGATGAGCAAGCCGCCGATGAGCAGGCCTAAACCGTTAAGCGTATCCGAAATGGCTACCGAGCGCAGGCCGCCAAAAATCGCGTAAATCGAGCCGATGATGCCGATGACCCAGACCGTAAGCCAAAGGGCTTGGGTATCAGACTCCAAGCCCAGCAGGCTCTGCAAATCGAGAATATCAATTAAGCCGCGTGCTCCGGTGTAGAGCACCACAGGAAGAAGGACGAGGGCGTAGGCAAGGATGAAAATAAAGCTGGTGATGGCGCGCGTGGAGGGGCCAAAGCGCTTTTCTAGATATTCGGGCACCGTGCTAATGCCGCTTTTCAGATAGCGAGGCAGAAAAAATAGCGCCATGAGCACCAGACAAAGCCCGGCAATGACTTCCCAGGCCATCACACTCATGCCATCTAAAAAGGCGTTGCCATTGAGTCCGACGAGTTGCTCTGCGGAGAGGTTGGTTAGCAAGAGCGAGCCTGCGATGAAGCCGCCGGTGAGCGAGCGCCCCGCCAAAAAGTAGCCGCTGGAGCTGCCGTCGGCCTTGCCGCGCACCATCCACCAAGTGATGAAGGCCACAAGCCCCGTGAAGAGCAAAAAGGTAATCAGAGTGAGGGGCATAACTGGAAAAGTTGAGATAAATTGAGTTTGAGCTTCCTAAAACAAAGTTAGGGCAACAAGGGCAGCGGGCGCGCACCTTGCACCGCTTCAGCAACAAAGGCCGCTCTTTTGCGTGACGTAGATTGTGAATGAATTTCACAAATCTTGTCAAGCACAAAATCCGCATTGGGCTTCTCCACCAAGCAAACGACACTTCCGCCAAAGCCGCCTCCGGTCATCCGCGCACCCAGCACCCCGGGCGTCTTTTGGGCGAGTTCTACCAGCGCATCCACTTCCGCGCAGCTCACTTCATACAGGTCTCGCAGGGAGGCATGACTCTGGTTCATCAACTCCCCCGCCTTCTGCAACTGTTCTGCCTTGTCCAATTCCCCTTGGCTCAAGCACTGGGCAAAGGCGCGCACGCGGGCAATTTCCTCGACCACATGGGTGGCGCGATTTCTCAGGAGGGGGTCATCGGCCAAGCCCTCGGCAATTTCAGCCAAGGAGGCCTGCGCAAGCTGAGAGTGCCCCAAAATTTGCGCAGCTTGGGCGCATTGCTGACGCCGTTTGGGGTACTCGCTTTGCGCCAGCTCGTGCTCGACTCCGCTATCAATGACCAGAAACGCGGCCTCTTCGGGCAAGGGAATGGGCTCAACACTCAAGGCCTGGCAATCCATGAGCAAGGCGTGCCTCTCCTGACCTTGCACCACCGCGAGTTGATCCATGATGCCGCAGGGCACGCCGAGGTACTCGTGCTCTACCCGCTGGCCGAGCAAGGCGCGCTCTGTGGGTGTCAGCGCCGGTGCGCGTAAGCTTTCCAAAGCGTTGGCCGTGGCCAACTCCAGCGCGGCACTGCTGCTCAAGCCCGCACCGATGGGCAGGGAGGACACCAGCGAGAAATCCAGATTTGCGCCACTCCAGCCCTGCTCAACATAGCCTGCAAGCATTCCCGCGACAAAGCGCATCCAGCCTTGCTCCTTGGCCACAGTCTCTGAACTAGCTGCTGCAGGTAAGAGATTAGCAAGCGTTTGAATGCTGCGCAAGTTTCCGTCCTGCATGGAAATTCCTCGAAGCAGCGGCTGCCCTTGCTGCTCGCGGCGAGTTCCCGCGGCCAAGAGCACGAAGCGATTGATCGCCATGGGCATAACCACGCCCCCTTCATAGTCGACATGATCACCGATTAAATTGACCCGCCCAGGTGCCAGCGCCAGAACTTCGGCAGAGCGCCCAAACTGCTGCTCAAACTGCGCCATGGCCTGCTTGGCTAAGTGCTCAATCTGCTCATCATCGGCGAGCTGCGCGGCGGGGGGGGTCATGAGAAAAAGAGTGTTTCACTAGGGGCGTGAGCTTCAAAGCAAAGAGACAAGAGCTCAGTCGTTCATGAGCCAGCGCAGTACCCCTTTCTGAGCGTGCAGGCGGTTTTCTGCCTGAGAGAAAATTTCATCCTGTCGCTCTTCGAGCAACTCGGCGGTGATCTCGAGGCCTCGGTAGGCTGGTAGGCAGTGCTGGACTATGGCCTGCGGATGGGCGAGGGCAAGTAGCTCGTGGTTGAGCTGGAAAGGTTTTAATTGGGCAAGTTTTTCCTCGTTGTCCGCTTTTTCTTCCTGACCCATGGAAATGAACACATCGGTGTAGAGCACATGGGCGCCAGCCACGGCCTCTTGCACCGAATCCGTGGCCTGAACATTCGCCGCGGTGAGCAGATCTGCAGGCGGCTGCAAGTGTTGCGGAGCGGCCAGCACCAGCTCAAAGCCTAAATGCCGCGCCGCCCAAAGCCAGGAGCGCCCCACATTGTTGTCTGCATCGCCCAAAAAAACCACCTTCTTGCCTTCCCAACTCTGGTGACGCTCTTGGATGGTCATCAAGTCGGCCAAAATCTGACAAGGATGCTCGGCATCGGTGAGGGCATTGATGGTGGGGATTTGGCTGTAGCGAGCAAAGCTCTCCACTTCTTGCTGCGCAAAGGTGCGAATCACTGCTCCGTGGACCATGCGCCCGAGAACCCGCGCGGTGTCTTCGATGGGCTCGCCGCGACCCAGCTGCAAATCGCGGTTGGAGAGATACATCACCCGCCCGCCGAGTTCACGAATGCCGACCTCAAAGCTCACCCGCGTTCTGGTGCTGCTTTTGGAAAACATCAGCGCCCAACATTGGCCTTCGAGCACCTGGGGATCCGAGCCGCGCGTGCGCTTCGACTCAAGGCCTAACTCAATCATAGCCTCAATGTCTGCAGCACGGATAGATTCTAAGGAGAGTAAATGCTTCATGGGAGCGTGGGATAAGCAACATGAGAGCAAATCAGCGAAGATGCAAGCACGGAGAGCCTATCCAAAATCTGGGTTGAACAATCACTTCACTTCGGCGTTGCCAAGTTGCGAACTTGGCGCTTGGTTAGGCTTGCATGTCTCTTGCTTGGATCAATCCGTTGCAGTTTTTTCTCGATGGGGGCTTTTTTATGTGGCCGCTGTTGTTGTGCTCGTTTGTGGCCGCCACCATTGGCATCTGGAGGCTCTTTGTGTTGCGCATTGAACGCGTTGTGCCGCAAGACTTGGCCTTTATGCTCGAAGATGTGTGTGAGGGCAACACCCCAGCCGATGATTTCGTGCCGCGCGTGCTCAAGGACCAATCCTCTCTTGGCGTGCTCTCGCGTGATGCGCTGCGCAGTCACTTTGCCGAGCGCACCGAGGCGGAAAAAGTCATGGAGGCGCGCGCGCGCGAAGAACTCACCCGTCTGCAAGCGGGCTTGCCGGGTTTGGAGATGATTATTCAAGCAGCTCCCCTGCTGGGCTTGTTGGGCACGGTGGCAGGCATGGTGGCGGTCTTTGCTAGCTACGGTGGTGCCGAGGCAGTGGTGCAAGGCGGTGGCAACCCGCGCGAGATTGCCCAGGGCATTGCCCAGAGTTTGAATACCACCATCTTTGGGCTGGTCATTGCCGTGCCAACACTCTTAGTTCACGGCTATTTGCAACGACGCATTGATGAACTCGGCTCGCGCATGGAGGTGGTGCTCCAGCGCGTGGTTGCGGCGCGATTTAATGGCACGGTGACGGTTGATTCTTAGCAAGTGCGAGCCAAAAAGAATTTAGCCAAACTTCATTCTATCCCTGTTTCCTGTGCATATTGTTCCCCAGCGCCGGGCAAAGCCCACAGTCTCATTGGTGCCTCTCATTGACATCATGGTGATGATTCTCATCTTCTTCATCATCACCATGGCGCCGCGAGAAAACCGCCAAGCCGTCACCCTCGTTCTCGCTCAAAGCGCCCAAGCAGAAACTGCAGAGAGCAAGCCCCAAGGCGCAGCAATTGCCGTGTCCCTCGATGCCGAGGGTCAAGTTTATCTGCAAGGTGAGGCTGTCGAGCCAGCAGCCTTAATCGAGAGCTTGAAAGCCTACCGTAGCGAATTTGGGCCTAACTGGAAGCCCCAATTTCTCTTCGATCAAGAGGCCAACTGGCAAGATGTAATCAATGTCATGGGCTGGGTAGCCGAAGCCGGAATTCAAGTACGGCAAAGCGAAGTAGAGGTGCGTAGTGAGTAGTGAGAAGTTTGCTAGTTTTTCAGTGGGCAGTTTTCAGTGGGCAGTTTTCAGTGGGGCGTTTTGAGAGCTTGGCAGCGAATAGAAGAAGGTAGGGCGCAGTCTCCAAACAAGCCGTTATGGTGAGTGCTTGTGCGCTGCTCTGCTTGAGGTGATGGACTTAGGTCGAACAAGGTTTCAGGCGAGGGCAAAGTTTTCAGTTGCAATTGATAAACAAGCACGAGCCTTTGGCTCGCGTTGGTTGATGGTCGCAAGCTGGAAGCTTCCGCTACTTTGATAGTAGCAAACTGACCACTGAAAACTAGCCAACTCCTTTTGGCTCGCGCCTGGAGAGGCCTTAAGGTATCCGCAAAGTCTGCCCTTGGCGAATCATCGTCCCACTCAGGCCATTCGCAGCTTGCAATTCGCTCACGCTCACGCCGTAGCGGCGGGCGATGGAGTACAAGGTTTGCTTGTGCTGCACTTTGTGAGTTTTGCCGCTGGAGGCACTCGCGGTTCGTGCGGGAGCCTTGCCCGGCACATTGATGGTGCGCCCCGCGATGATGTTCGAGCCACTCATGTTGTTGGCGCGACGGATAGCAGAAACCGAGGTTCCATAAGCGCGGGCAATCGAAGAGAGCGTGTCGCCGCGCTGCACGCGGTAGCGGTTGTAGTCTTTGCGAGAAGACGAGGGAGGCGCTGGCGCGGGAGGCGTGTAACTAGGAGTACTAGCCGTGCTGCTGCTAGAAGAACTTGAGGAGCCGCTGGAAGAGGGAGGCGTTGGCGTGGAGAAATCCGTGCCAGATGAACTATTACTCACCACCGTGACCGTGCCCGCTTCGTCGCCGTAATTCGGCGCGGGTGCGGGGGCAGGGCGCGGGCTAGGCGTGGGCGTGGAGGCGATGCTTGTCCCAGAGTTGCCGCCATAGTTGGGGACAGGAACGCTATCACCAGAGCTGCCTGAGCTGCCAATGTAGTTGCCAGCTGCATCGTAGGGGAAACCCTCCATGCCGTAGCCAGTGCTGTTATCAGCACTAGCGAGGCCATCGGGTTCACTTTTTGAGCAGGAAGAAAGCAACAGAAGCGGCGCCAACAGCAGCGAACTGCTCAAGCTAAGCGAAGCTAAGTTACCGAAACGAGAGAGAGAGCGGGGGTGAGCGTTCATGACTTTAAGAGAGAGTTTACTCAATTTAGTTAAGAAAGACAAACTATTTTTTCTTTTTCAACCAAACTATGCATTGGACTTTTCTAGAAAAAGCTTATCAGGCCAATAAAAACTAGCCTTCTTAGGCGTGAGACGCAGGAGGGAAGAAAAAACTTGCAAAAAAACTTGTCAGAAGCAAGACCACAATATATTGTGTGTCTAGGTGCTTTTAAAGTCCAAAATACACTAAACCTTGTGTTGAGCTGATTTTAGCAAGTTGCTCACTTGAGGGCTTATTTTAACGAAAATTCATCGAAACTCAGTAACTCTAAGGCCTTTTTCTCCCTCTTCTTTCATTTTCCATCTGAAATCCGAAATTTCTTCTATGAACACCCCTGCTACTTCTCCTGCGCCTACCGTCGCGCCACGTTCTGCCTCCGCTGAATCCACGACCATCACCCTTGGCAAGCGCTCCTTCACTCTCGACAAGGCCAAGGCTGAGGCCGCTTTTGATGCCAAGCAAGTCATCAACGGGCGCGAGACCATGTTCTTTAACATCTTGCCCCTCAAGTACTCCTGGGCGTACGACCTCTACAAGACCATGAAGGCCAACCACTGGGAGCCTGAGGACATCCCCATGCAAAAGGATGTGGAGCAGTGGCGCGATGAGGCGAACATCAGCGAAGTGGAGCGCTGGGTGATTAAAATGGCGGTGGGCTACTTTTCCGCGGCAGAGGGAATCGTCGGCGACAACATTCTCCACCTCGTGCGCGAATCGGTCACCGCCCCTGAGTTGAAACTGGTGCTTGGCCGCCACGCGCATGAGGAAAACATCCACGCAGATAGCCTCGTGTACATGATTTCCAGCCTTGGCCTCAATCCGCATGAATGCGAGGCGATGTTTGAGGACATTGAAACCATCAAGCGCAAGACCGACTTTGTAGTCAGCAACAGCAAGGGCTTGCGACACGACCTCGACCTGAGCAAAACCGAAGACAAGCAGCGCTTGGC
>JAOXNJ010179439.1:0-10512 GCA_028566655.1 Metis holothuriae
CATTAGCCCAGCCGTAACCAATCAATCAATCAATCAATCAATCAATCAATCAATCAATCAATCAATCAATCAATCAACTAATCAATCAATCGAATAATTGTTGTATTTGTTAGGTGGTGCATGTGGTGACTTGGCTGGGCTACTTGAACTCGATGCTGAACCCGATGATTTACACGGTGTTCAACGAGGACTTCCGCGTCGCCTTCAGACGCATTGTCTCAGGACAACTCTAGAGGACCAACCACAAATCCAACCTGCAAAAGACACTCTTAAAATGCACATAAGGGACGCAATCAAGATTTTATTCCAATGCATAATTAGCATAATATTTACCTCTATTTATTGAATCTATAATTAATCATCAGCCCCAATCACACACGTTCTAGTCGTAAATTGCCCATCGGTGTAGAGAGAAAGTGCTTAAGAGCTCGAATGAATGCTTAAGTGTCGATTAATTGTATCATTATTGGACTTAAAGTTCTAAAATCTTACTTACATTAATAATTAGGTTATAAATTAAATAGAGATAAGAACATGAGGGACGAACGAGTGATGATCGATGTTGAACAACTGTGTTACCTGTGCTCATGAGAACTTGACCCAATCTCAAATATCAATTAATCCCGCATGAAATCTACAATTGACATTAGAAAATGACATAGTTACACCCCTTTAATGTAGCATGTAATGGTGATTCTTTGCTGTTCAAAATTTCCTCCGTTTCTCTATCCTCTCGTGAAAACGAAGCTCAAATGAAGCGACCACGAAATTGTACGTCAGAATGCGAAATGCATCCTTCACCAATCAATTCGTTTAACCATAAAAGATTATAGTTTGGACTAGATATGAAAAAGGATTAGCACCAGATACTCAATTTATTTCGTAGATTAAATACTTTGTTAACAATTTATCTTCGTTAATAATGAGTTAACAATTAATACTTAAGCAGTAAACGACAGTATAGATCAATGCTAACTCACCGTTACATTGTGGTAAGTAGTGTTAAGCCTTACGTTTCTATAGAAGGAAACTTTAAAGAATAACCAAGAAAAACAATTTGTTCTTAAAATTTATCATGAGTAGATAAAAAGGGAAATAATGAACTGTTTTTGATAAAGCCCAGGACAAGATCTTTGAGGACAGAGAAGCTATTAAAAATATTATTATTCATGCTTGTTTTGTGTGATGTTTTTCGTTTGGTTTTGAGACAATTTTTCTCTTCTTTACATTCTTTCATTTTTTAGTTGAAAGAAGGGAAGATGGAGGTGAAGGAGCCCGGCTCAGATCCCTCCTTGACGCGGATAATGACCGTGTTCTTCTCGTCGCGCTCAGTCGGATCCTTCGACAAATATTCCTAACAAGGCAATTAATATTTTTTAAAATAAAAACTTTCAATTGATCCAAAATAAAACTGAAAAGTATGATAAACAAACCTTGGCGACTTCAAAGGCCTTCTCCGCCTCCTCCTTAGCAGAGTCCTTGCCCACCCAGACGTAGATTTCGGCGCCAGAATCCAAAATCATCACGTCATCAGAGACCAAATCCTAGATCCAATCAAAACGCATTCCATACAACAATAAGAAAAAAAGCAGTTTTGTAACGTGTCACAGTCTTTACTCACAGTCTGCTCGAAATCGCCTGCAATCTCAGCGATTCTGACCCTGCCATTGCTGATGCTGTATCTGAACAACCTCGGTTTAAGCAAAGGTTTGTTGGGATTATAGGCGTGCTTCTGATAATCACTTTTGCCGCCCTGAAGTCCATTCCAGAAGTCATCAGGCTCATTCCCCTCCTCGATAACTGCCTCCAGATCGCGATCGGGACAGACAACACTCAGGATTTGCTGAGCCTTCTCCTTCTCGCTCTCGCTGGCAAATTGGCCCACCCAAATGTAGCACTTGTCCTTCAATTCGAGCACAAAGACGTCCTCGGAGTTGAGACTGAGCGCCTCCTCCTCCACCTGAACCACTCGCACGTCCTGCTCGCCCAGACCGCGAACTCTGAAGAGACGAGTGCCATCCTCATCGTACTCGTCTCTGTCCCTGACATTCTTGAAGCCCGACGCCTTGCCGCCCTTGAACACGACCATTTTGCCCTGGAAAATGCGCAAAAAGTGACGGGGCTCGAGGCCCTGCACAACGCGAACTTGGACGCCGAGACCGTCGAGCTTGTCGTCCAGCTGCACCGCGTGCAGGGCCGAAGCCGCCTTCTCGTCCTGCGAGCTGGACGCGCCCTGCCAGAAGTAGATCACGTGACCAGGACGCCCCGAGTCGCTCTCGTAGTCGTACTGGATCACGTACGAGTCGCCGGCGAAGAACCAGCCCACCTTCTCCGCCTCCTGCTCCACCTAGAAAGCAGCGATTTCGACCAAAATCAGCACTACCCTTTACTGATAGAAATCGGTATAATTAAGCTAGATAAAGCACTAAAACATGTTAAATAGACGTGTTTTTTGTGACCAGCTCGAAGTTTTCGATGCGGTAGACAGTCTTGGTGCCGGCCTGGCCGTCGTCGGGCATGAAGCCGAGCGCCTCGCCGGCGCTCTTGGCCACTCTGCGCCTGTTTTCGGCGTGCAAGGAGGCGATGTCGACGCCCAAGTCGTCGTTGAGCTTCTCGTTGACGAAGTTCTTGTCGTAGACGCGATTGCCGATGGAGACTTGCTGCTGGTCGTTGATCTCGTTGTTCTCGCTCCAAGCATTGAAGAACTGCTTGAACTGACTCGGCTCGCCGAACTCGACGACGCGCTCCACGCGCGTGTGCTGCGGCAAGTTCTGCTGCCGCACGAACTTCTCCGCCGACTTCATCGCCTGCACGCGCTCAGACTTCGACGCCGAACGACCGATCCAGGCAAACACGCCCGCAGTCGAACCCGTGTCCAGGATGAAACAATCCTGTATTTTTTTTAAATTAAATGATTAAGCGATAAATGAGAACAGCAAATTAGTAAAATTGAACATGTAGAAAAGTGAGTCAGAAAATGAGACAAGAATTATTATGAAGCCGTAAGTCATTACTTGACGAGTTGTAGCCAGAAATGAGCAGAAACAATTAATTGGGAGTAATTTATGTAGCAAGAAAAGTAGTACTTAACGTAGTAATAAAATTAGTGAGCTGGAAATTGCACTGAAAGTTAAAGACCAATATTGCTTGGCAAATAGGCGAAAAATCATTGTGTCTATGCGAAAACAAGCAAAAGTTTTGATCTGGAAAAAAGAAGATTGTCGGGTGCTATTGTAAAAACAACAAAAAAGAAAGATTGAGCAGCCAAAAGAGATCCAAAAACAGCAAGGAGTAGGAATTTGCATGAAAGTGCATGCTGTCAGTTTTAGTTAATGCACAGCAATGGCTGTTACAAGGCAACACTGTGAAAAGACCGTCGGCCCCGAACGACATTTACCTGCGAGGACAAATCCTGCGACCACAGAAGTAAAAGTCAGCCCCGTCTCGCCATCAATCAATTAAGTAATCAATCAATCAATCAATGGGCTATACTAAATCATGCAATAGTAAATTGAACTTATGTTGAGAAAAGGTCACCTCTTGCTTCAGCATCTCTTGACTGAGCGGTCTGGCTGCTACTTCGGTGATCTCGACGTCGCTGTTGTCGTCCTCCTCGTTCACGTTGGCCACCTTGTACAGCTTGACCTCTCTGTGCTGCTCGGTCTCCACGACGGCGTCGCTGTCGTCGCTCGCCTCCGGCAAGCTGTCCAAGCTCAGGTCGGGCCGACCCAACTCCTCGAAGAAGCGACTCGCATCGCCATCATACTCGTCTGAACATAAAAGTTAAAATCATTTACAATTCATCAAGAAATTCTTCAATAGTTTAACTAACCGATGATGACGACATTGGCGTCGCCGGAATGGTCCTCGTCTCTGATGTCGTTGGCGGCCTGCGTGGCCCTGAACTTCTCCATGGTGCGGGCGCCGGGCGGCACCAGCACCAGCACGTCGTTGCCCTTGCCCAAGTCCAGGATGAAGCAGTCGCCCTTGTTCAGCTCGAAGTTCTCCATGTTCAACTACAGAACAATTCATCACTCATCATATTAGTCACTTTTCCTTAACACTTGGGATATTTTGCAAAGAATTGACCTGTTTGACGCGAATATTGCGCTTGCCCTTGACCCTGAACAAGCGCTTCTCGACCTGGTCGGGGTCGACGTGCCTGAAGCCGGACTTGACGCCACCGGGCAAATACTTGATGCCCTTCTTGAAGTAGGACTCGAAGAGCGACGACTCGTGCTCCTGCACCTCGCGGTGTTGCACCGGCACGCCGCCCAAGGAGTCGTCCAGCTCCACCGTCTTCAGCGCCGCAGCCCCGTACTCGTCTTGGCTCGACTCGGAGCCGATCCAGAAGTGCAGCGACCAAGACAGCTGGCCATTGCGCTCATTCGTCTATCAATAATTCAGTTAAGTTCATTGAAACCTCCATTAAAGAGCTCAATAAATAGTTCATTAATAGTTGCTATTGGGTTTGCAACTTTTGATTACCTTGAGGACGACGTAGGAGTCGCCGACGTGGAATTGGCCGTACTTGGCAGTGTCGTAGGGCACCGCCTCGAAGTCCTATCAAGCACACAGTTAAAAGTTTTAACTCTTAAGGTGAAATCTACCACGTCTTTTGTAGTGACTACGTGCAGTATTAAATCCTAAACAAAACTTGGGGAAGGTAAAGAAAGCAAAGTCACCTCAATGCGCCAGATTTCCAGACCAGCCTGTTGTCCAGCACCGTCAAAGGAGCTCATTTCGACCGACTTTGAATCCTCCTGGAAATCTGCAACCGACCTGAAAAGAAGTGAAAGAGGCACTGAAAACCTTTCCAATTTGGTTGGAGTCCAACGAATGGATTGGAGGTAAATGAAAAGGGTGTGGCCCACAGCTGATGCACGCGATAAAGCAGTAAAAAAGCGACTGACGACGAGCGCCAGCGGCAAAGTTTTCACCTGCACGCGAATGACGCCAACACAAGCTTCTAAAACGATGCAGGGCTTGGCACCGATTCAGACCTGCGGGAGGCTCCACAAATGCCAACACTAAAAGGAAGTCTTCTGTAGTAGGCCTTAAAGCCACTGAGACATGCACTCTCTTGAATGGCTCGAAGAAGCACTGTGGACAGGAAGCGCGGGCAGCTGGCGGCCGATACTGTAGCTGCTGCCTTTCACACAAGCAATCAAGAATACGGAGAGCCGGAACACTACAATGCTTGTTACTAGGCCAAAAATGACGTCGGGCTTATTCATAAGCAAACAATGAGTCAGGTGCGATAATGCAGTACGTAATAGATGTATCTACTTGAGATTAGGGCATGAGAAAGAAGGCGATGTATCAAAAGATAAAGAAGGCTGGCGCCGTTTGAAGATTTGAGCATAAACACTGCCAAAAAACTACAAATTGAGAGGGGAGGCACGTAAAGGCTTGCCTTGTTGCTACGTATTTTATATCTTGCGTCTTATACAGAATGTGTTGTGGTAGATTGGAAAACGGAAAGACATTCAATAAATTTACTCAATACTTTATCTAGCTCTTCAATTAAATTTAAGTGGCAGTCGTCTCCTTCGTCGCTGTCTCCTTTGGGTCGTTGTCTCCTCCCTTGGGGGGAGCGACCTTAAGAACATAGTGGTCGGGATTGATGGTGACACTTCGGGTGCAGTCGTGGATCTTGTAAATGCCAACGAGTCTGTCTGCAAGCTCAAACATGTTAGACCTGAGGGAGATGATGATGAACTGGGCATTCTTGGTGCGCTCTTTGATGTAGTTGGCAACGATGGAAACGTTTTTAAAGTCCAAGGCGGCATCGATCTCGTCCATGACGTACAGTGGCGTAGGCTTGTAGTAATGAAGAGCAAAGACCAGGGCCAAAGATGAGAGTGTCTTTTCTCCGCCCGACAACTTGGAGATGCTCTTCCAAGACTTCTTTGGAGGCCGCACACTAAAGACAACTCCTTCGCCGAAGGGGTCCAACGAATCAACCAATTCAAGCTCGGCGTCGCCGCCGAGGGTGATCATTTGGTACATCTCTTTGAGCTTGTTCGTGATGATTCCGAAGCCTTTCATGAACTCATTGCATCTCATAGTCCATAAGGAGTCTTTCAAACACCGCTGCGATTCTCGCTCGTTCTTAATCTCATCAAGTTCCATGGCCCTTTGCAAATAAACCTCCTCTTTTGCCTTGTACTCCTCAATGGCGTTGGCATTAAATGCAGGTTGACGACTTAGACGTTCTTCCAACTTTGTCACCTTGAAATTAATATCGTCGACGTTGACATCATCTAGCTCGGAAGCATCAAACTCTTGTAGCGGAGCCACCTCTTCGCCTGGGATAGGGTTTAACTGAAAGCAAAAAAAGTATGAGTTTGTCAATAGGGGTAATAAAACAAGTCAGGTCAAATAAACCAAGGTCATCAAAGGACAAAAATACAATCAGAAACGGTGGGTTGTTTCACCTGGAGCTTAGCTAGTTCTCTTTTCCAATGCTTTATTCCGTTTTTGGCCTCATCAAATTGTCTCTTAAACTCTTCACGTCTTTGATTCGAATTTACTTGCTTCGCTCTAAACTCTTTCTCTTCATTCCTGAGACGGGCTAATTGCTCTGAGCAGTTTTTAAGCTCTTCGTCAAGCTCAGTCTTCTCGTTGTTGATGTCTTGGAGCTGGTCTGTGTACTCTTTGTACTCCCTCATCGTTTTCTCACAAGCTGCTTTTTTTATTCGAAGGAATTCTTCAGCCTCCTTGATCTCCAACTCGAGCGTCGCAATTTTCTCCTTAGACTTTTCAACGTTGCGATGCGTTGTCTTTATCTCAACCTGGAGCTTTGTTACCTCTGTTTTTATTTGCTCAATCTGGGAGTTGAGATCACTTATTTCTTTTGAGACTTTTTTCAGCTTTTTGCTTTTAATTGCATCAATACTCTTTTCCAGACGATTGATTTCAGCTTCCACCTGGGCCACTTTCTCCTTCATTTCGGCAGCCTCTGAGGTTGCAGCCTCGCAACGCGCCTCAAGTTGGTTCAATTCATCTGAGTCAGGAACCTAGCAGCCAACCAAACAAAAAACCATTACGTAAACAGCAATTCATATTATCGACCTTTTCGTCATGAGGTATTAATCTTACCGCTTGTTGAACGGCCTTCTTCTGGCGTTCGATCTGGGCATCGATAGTTTTGAGAGTCTCTTCGGCTTCCTTGGCAATGACCTTAGATTTCTCCATTTCTTGTTGCTCCAGTCTCACTCTCTGCTTCAACGATGAGCATCTACTCTCTAATTGGGATCTCTCAACCCGAAGTTCTTCCAGAAGATGCTGTTTTCGCACAAGATCAGCTTCAATACTCCTCAGGTCTTGTTTTTTGTCTTCTGCGCTAGCAGGAGCCTCTCTTCCTAAGCCCATTTTTCCTCGAGCCTGATGGCGACCGCCGCCACTCATTTGGCCAGAAGGCTCGCATACTTCTCCCACAAGGGTAACGACTCGATGTCGCTGCGCACCTCCGTATGCTATGCGCTCAGCTTGCACTATATCTTTCGCTACCAGAGTATCTCTGAGATAAAAGTAAAAAGCCACTTTGAACTTGGAGTCAGACACGTGTATGAGGTCGATGAGACGCGGCACGCCTTCACAATCTTGTTGAGATCTTGGCTGGTCCAATCTCGATTGCAGACTTTTAGCCTTCTCTAGCTGAAGAAAGCTTGCTCTTCCAATGCCGCGTCTTTTCAGTAAATCAATACATTTTTGACCTGTCTCAAATGAGTCAATAATGATAACATCCAAACTGTTACCACCCGCAGTAGAGACGGCTACGTCATACTTTGGGTCAATGTTACCCAAATCGCCTAAACGACCATAAATGCCCGGAATGTTGCCGTTTTTCTTCTCGTTCATTAAGGCATTAAGAACTTCACTATTAGAAGTCTGTGCACTTTTGGATGCTTTTCTTTCTTCAAAATGAGCTTGAAGACGACGAACGGTCTCTGACATCTCTTTCTCCTCAATAGTTGTCTTCTGAAGCTTCTCATCTAATGATCTCAGTTCTTTCTCCGTTTTGGGTAAGCTAACTTTAAGGGCGTTGCGTTTTGCAGCGGAATCTTTAGATTGAGTGGCTGCTTCCTCCTTGGCTTGCTTCATCTGATCCAACTTGGCTGTTTCTTTGCGCTGTCTGTCTAGAAGCAAGTCCCTTTGATTTTCCAAGAGTTTTCGATCAGATTCCTTGATTCCAAAATCACGTTTTAAGTCCATCAACTTGTTTTCGAATTCATCTTTTTCGTCTTGTTGGGGTTGAGTTTCCTCTTGTAGACTTGCCATCGCCTCGTCGTACCTTTCCTGCGCCTCTCCCAACTGCGCTTCCAGCTTCTCCTTGAGAGCATTGCACTCTTCAATATTTTCCGTGTTCTTTTTCGGCAAATTTTCTAGATTAATAAGTTTTTGCTCCTCCAACTTTTTCTTCGCAGCTGCATCCTTACGCTTCTTTTGCTTGTTTTGCATTTCCTCCCTTAACTTGTGGTCCTCTAACTCTAATTGTTTCATAGTTTCCTTAAACTCTTCGTGACGCTTCGCCATGGAAGCCAAATCCTTGTGCTTCTTGGACAACTCCTTTTCCTTAGCCTCTCTGTTGCTAGCAAGCTGGGCAGTCTTCTCTATTATGGTTCGGTTGCTCTCGTCGTGCTTTTTGATCTCTGCCTCTATGGTCATAGCCTGCTCTTTTTTCTTGTGCATGTTGCACTGATATTGCAAGTTCTTCTTCTCCACCAACTCATTTAGCATTCGCAACATGTTGACGGCTTCATCTCTAGGTCCTTTCAGTTCATCTTTTTCTTTCTCCACAAGTTTAAGTCTGTTAAGCTTTTCCGCTCGCACATCGTCAAGATTATTCAACTCTTCCTGGAGCAGCTCAATTGCCTTTTCGAATCTCGAGGAGCCAATGATGTCCTCTAGGTACTCGACCATGCCCTCGTCGTTGGGACCATGAGCTTTGGGTTTCATCAGAGCGATCTGCTCCACCTCACCTTGAAGAATGAGGAAGCGATTGTGATCCAGATCAACACCCTTTTTGCGCAGCATTCCGACCATCTCCTTCGCAGTACACCTGACAAATACGACCAAAAACATTGAATTAATCCATTCTCAAAAAAGGTTATATGGAGATTTTCCTCTTTTTTTCTTCATTAATACTTTCGTCCGTTGATTTCGTAGAAGGATGAGCTATCCTTGTTGACTGTCCTGGACACACAAAACTTGCTATTCTTTATGGGAAATCCCATTCCCGGCGCAGGCTCGTCCTCCGTGTCATAGTCGTCGCTTCTCTTCTCCACAATCTCCTGGAAGAAGACCTTGACCGTGGCCGATTTCAGATTAGGGTGTCTCTGCGACTCGTGAATGAGCACAGAGATCTTCTTGGACCTGATCTTGGCCGCCCTGTAGCCGAAGACGAAGAGCATGGAGTCAATGACATTGCTTTTGCCCGACCCATTGGGGCCCACGATGGAAGTGAAGCTCTTGTGGAAGGGGCCCAACACTTGCTTGCCGGCATACGACTTGAAGTTGACGTTCTCGATGTGCGTGATGACCAGTCTGGGTTTGGTGGGGTCGTCGAAGGTGAGGGCTGGCGGGGGCGCGGGTCTGATGACGACGCTCTCGTTCTGCATGCGCAACTTGACCCGCAGACTTCCGTCGGGAAGCACGTCGATGCCGCGCGGCACCACGCTCTCGTTGTTGGGGTTGATGGAGGAGGAGAGCGCCGACACGTCCGGCGGCAGCGACGACGCGTCCACGCTCTGTCTGCTGTCTGTCGTGTTCACGGTGGCCCCCAGAGTAGAATTTCTGCCGCTGGTGCCGGCCACGCTCTTGTCCACCACGGCGCCGGTGGTGGTGTTGTTGGCCGAGGCGACGGCGCAGCTGACGCGGGTCGTGTCCGGCGTCTCAGCGACGACGACGCCGTTCACAGTGGTATTCGGGGTCACGTCCCTCGACTTGTTCTTGTCCACCCTCTCCGACTTGTTGTTGGCGTTAGTCTCGTTGTTGACGTCGCCCTCCTCCATGTCCTGGTCCTCGTCGCGGAGGGTGTCGTCCTCGTCCATGGCCTCGTCCTCGGTGTCCATGACGGCGTCGTTCTCCTCCGCCGAGCTCATGTCGTTCACCGAGATCAACGGGGAATTGTGGCCGCCGCTTGAATCGACTTGTTTGGCGCACTTTTGCTTCTTCGCGGTGTGACCAGCAAAAACCACTAGGAAGAGACAAGCCGACCAAATGTTGCCAGTCGTCACAAAAATCGCTAGCCGACAACAATGTCCTTTGACATCAATGTTCTATGCCTACAAAAAGATCTTTTTTGGCTTTTTTTTCATGAATTTAGAGACTAAAAATCGGTTTTTGTCGAGCAAACATCAAATAGTTGCGTTTTCACCGCTAGTTGTTTGGCGCCTTCTAAGACGCCCCGGCTGGTCACAGCTAGCGTCGCTCGACAGCTGACAAGATCGACAGCTGACTTTGGCCAACGGGCGACTGCGTAGCTAGCCTTGGCCTTGTTCGCCT
>JAOXNJ010179550.1:0-10509 GCA_028566655.1 Metis holothuriae
CTGAAGATCGTTCCCTCATAGAGGCAAAGCGACGGATAGAGCATCACAGCCTGGTGGTTGGGCAGATTGGGAGATGGTGCGATGGGCAGATCATAGGTAGATTGATGATCATAGCCTTCCATCTCCAAGACCTCAAGGTCTAAAACAGAATCCGTGGCCATCCAGCCCTCGCCTTGGATCATCAATGCCATCTCGCCTAGCGTCATACCATGCACCATAGGCACTGGCAGCCATCCAACGAAGCTCTGAAAGGCGGAAT
Organism: Metis holothuriae; assembly: GCA_028566655.1. Taxonomy (NCBI): domain Eukaryota; kingdom Metazoa; phylum Arthropoda; class Copepoda; order Harpacticoida; family Metidae; genus Metis; species Metis holothuriae. The sequence continues at coordinate 260 of JAOXNJ010179550.1, forward strand.
CCAAGACAGGGCCATCTACGTAGAAGCCATGAGGGTTGGGCCGATCCAAGACGACGAAGGTCACACCTGCTTCAGCACAAGCTTCCATCATATAGTGCATCGTCGTCAGATAGGTATAGAATCGGGCACCCACGTCCTGAATATCGAAGACCACGATATCCAAGTCTTCTAACCAGGCTTGTTTGGGTCGTTTGTTTTTACCATACAGCGAACGGATGAAAATCCCCGTCTTGGTGTCTACTTCGTCTTTGATGTGCGCACCTGCGTCCGCCCCACCTCGGAAGCCATGTTCTGGCGCAAATACCGTCTGGATGTCTATGCCTTCACGCAGCAGTGTATCTAAGAGGTGTACCTCATTGATGACTGCCGTTGGATTTACGACGAGCGCCACGCGTTGACCCTTTAGCATGGGTAGAAGTTCATCCATGCGCTCCGCACCCAGAAGCACATCATCATAGGAGGCCATCCTCACCTCAGCGACCGCCTTGTCTATGGAGGGTGTTCGAGTCTCGTTAGGAGGTTGTGCCGTACAAGACATCCAGAGCAAAAGGCTGATCGCCAAGAAATACATTACCTTCATAGCTAAAATTTAACGTATTGAGTCAGATACCATTGCAAAAGTATGCTGTCGTCGACGTAGAAGCAACTGGGGGCGCCCGGGAAGTTGATAGAATCATCGAAATCGCCATCGTGCTCGTCGACGACGGAAGCATCCATACATGCTTCTCTTCATTGGTACACCCTGGTATCAGCATTCCTCCCTTCATCTCAAAGCTAACAGGCATCTCCAATGAAATGGTCGTCGATGCACCACCATTTCATATGATCGCGAAGAAGATCGTGGAATACACAGAAGGCCGATATCTGGTCGCCCACAATGCTACCTTTGATTATCGTATCCTCCGAGAAGAGTATAGTCGGCTCGGCTATACCTTCAAGCGCGACATCATCGATACGCAGCGGCTGGCCAAGGAGCTTTATCCAGATATCGAAAAATACAACCTCAAGTCCCTAGCGCAGCACTTCGGTCTCGATCAACAAGCCCATCATCGCGCTCGGGAAGATGCCTACATCACGGCAGAACTACTCGTGGAGATGCTCGCCAGAAGCCAAGACCGCGGTCATGAAATCAAGGCCATGGGGCTGTTTGCACGGAAGTCGAAGCTTCCTCTCCATGTCGAAGAAGAGCAGCTGCTGGATATTCCTAATCAGTGCGGTATCTATTACATGCTCAACGAAGATGGCATCCCAGTCTACATCGGAAAAAGTCTAAAGATTCGCTCCCGCCTGCGCTCCCACTTTCAAGATAGGGATGCGAAGTCGGACAAAATGCGGCAATTGGTACACAAGTTCGACTATAAACTGACGGGAAGTGAATTGATGGCAGAGATCGTAGAGAGTATGGAGATCCGCAGGCTGCAACCTCTCTTGAATAAGGCGAAGCGTCATCCGTCCTATGACTTCGCAGTGGTGGCGCGCTATGTGAATGAGCGCGCGCAGCTTACGATTCGCCATCGCCGTCGACTCAAGAAGACCGACGAAGTGGTCCAGTGGTTCCCTGCTCGACGTGCTGCCAAGAATCACATCAAATTCGTCGAGAGAACCTACGGCATTCAACTCAATGCACATGCCAACGGAAGTACGTCCATTCAACCCGACGAAGCACCTCAGACGGTAAAAGACACAGAAGAACATAACGAAGTCTTCCAAAGTATCTTAGCCGACATCAGTTCAAGAAACGATAGCTCCTTCCTCCTCGCCGATAAGGGGATGACGAATGGGGAGCTGGCGGTATTTCATGTGGAATCCGGCGTACTGAAGTCCATGGGCTATGTCAAAAAGAAAAAGTGGAAGTCTGCAGAGCTTACGGACCTCCTATCCCCTGTCGAGCAGCATACCGAATTGGATCGACGGGTGCTCAGCTACGTCCATCAGGGGAAGTACAAGATGATCCATACGCTTTAGTGCTGGGATTGCGCTATTTCATCAAAGCTACAGGAAGACCTCAACCACCCTCGCCTCAAGCAAATCTTCAAAACTCAGAACGAAATGGTCGTTCGGAAAATAGATAGGCAAACAAGCACAAAATCCTGCACAAACAATTGGGGACGCCTCACTTATTGGCCTTGCAGCGTCAAAGTCTTTTTCTAGTTTTGGACTGAAACAGTAGAACTTCGATAGATACTCAAGGTAATTATCTCCCCTCAAAAAAGGACCTCATCTCCTCTGCGATACCTGCCGCCTTGCGACCTGCCGCCTCTGCATAGTCTTCGCCCTCGCTCGCAAAAATGATTCCGCGACTACTATTGATTAGTCCATGGCAGTCATGCTGATCACAAGACTGAAGGATATGCGGGAGCTGACCACCTTGTGCGCCATAGCCTGGGATAAGTAAAGCATGCCCATGGGCGGTATTCATGGCTTCCTGGAGAAGGTCGTCATGCGTGCCACCGACGACGAACATCAGTCTATCCTTTGGGATAACATCCGCCGCCTTGCGGATGACCTCCTGATAGATTCGTCGGCCGCTGTCGAGGCTTTGTATCTGGAAGTCTTGGTGGCTAGGATTCGACGTGAGCGCGAGGACGATAAGCGTAGCATCATCATACGCCAAAAAAGGCGCATACACATCCTCGCCCATGTAAGGATTCAAAGTCACCGCATCGAACTTTAAATCCCCAAGGATAGATGTGGCGTATCTCTGCGCTGTATGTCCTACATCCCCTCGCTTCGCATCAGCGATGAGGAAGTGTGTATCGGGCAGAAGCGATCGCACCTGATAGAGTATATCCCAACCTTCACGTCCGAGCGCTTCGAAGAAGGCGAAGTTCACTTTATACGCCACACAATGATCGCGTGTGGACTTGATGATATTCTCGAGAAAATCACGGACTCCAGCGGGTGTTTGTTCCACCCCTTGCGGCATTCTTGTCATCACGGGGTCAAGACCTACACAGAGTGCATTCTTTCGCTCACCCCGGATGTGGATCCACTCATCGAGCCTCACTGGATAGGCCATTCACCGCGATCACACTTTGGATCTGCGGAAACTTCGATTTGAGGGTTTCTTCGATGCCCGCTTTTAGCGTCATCGCCGACATAGAGCATGTCATGCAGTTGCCCGACCATTCGATGTGGACCACATGATCCTCGGTCACCTTGACCACGTGCACATCGCCGCCATCCGCTTCGAGATGAGGGCGAACACTGTCCAAGACCGTATTCATTTTATCAAGTAGAGATTCCATTTTTTCCTCAGTTTATAAATACATAGATAGTCATTATCCCGCAGGATAGTTCCTTACATGCTCTTAACTCACACCCACCAACTCCGTGGGTGGCAATTGGGACAAGCGCTGCTGCACAGCCTGATCGACGGCACGGGAGAGCTGACCAAATATTCCTTCTCCCACGTACCAAGACGGATCAGGTTGTTGATGGGCGTCACTAGCAGATCGCAGTGGTATCGTCAGTGGCAGTTGGGTCAGGACGGTCGACGCTATTTCATCTGCAAGCATCTGTCCTCCTCCTGATCCGAAGATGTCATATCGCTTCTCTGGCATGTCGGGAGGGATGAAATAAGACATGTTTTCTACCACACCCAATATGGGCACATTGACATTGTCCAAGCGAAACATATTCGCCGCCTTCAGTGCGTCGGCCACAGATAACCTTTGCGGTGTAGTGACGATGACAGCACCGGTGATCGGCAGGGTCTGTACGAGCGTCAGCTGCACATCACCAGTCCCCGGAGGAAGATCGATCAACAGATAGTCGAGCTCAGGCCAGATCGTCTCATGAACGAACTGCTTGATGACCCCACTCAGCCTCGGTCCGCGAAGGATGACCGCCTGCGTACGATTCACCACGAAACCCACAGACATCAATTGAATCCCTTCATCCGTCACCAATGGTCGCATCTTGACCTTGCCCGCGAGCTTCACCACACTTGGCTTCTCTCCTTCCATGCCAAATATCGTGGGCATAGACGGGCCATAGACATCGGCATCGATGATACCCACTCGATAGCCTTGTGCGCGGAGCGCTCTGCCAAGATTGGCCGTGATAGTTGACTTGCCCACGCCACCTTTGCCTGAGGCTACGGCGATGATATGGCCTACATGATGCAAGACGCGTACTTTCTTATCCGACTGCCGATCGGTCAACATGTGGATGTGAATCTGTGCCTCAGCGTAGACCGTGCTCACCGCCTCGTGGCAGGCCTCGTATAGTTTGAGCCTGACGTCATCCTCCAGACCAGCCACTGCTAGTGAGAAGGAGACATCCTCCCCTCGTACTTGAAAATTATCGATACGCCCCGTGTCAATGATACTCGCCCCAGATACTGGGTCGGCTACCTGACGCAGCGCCTCCAAAACTCTATTATGATCAATCATATCGCTATTCTCTAAATATGAAAGATGTAACGTCGTACGGTAGCTGTAGTTCACATGTCGGAACTGTATAATCATGTCCCAGGAATCCAGCTAATGATGCCTCCATTTGGGGCACGATTTCATCTAGAGAAGACGAACCTCCTGCATGAGATATCTTTGGAGGCTTATGTGTGATGAAATTGAATATGCATGGAAGTCCTGAATGGTGTACCCACAGCGGGCATGCTGAGGAATTGCGTGATGACCATCGGAACTTTCGACGGCGTGCATCTTGCCCATAAAGCCATTCTAGAACGGCTGATCATGATGGCAACCGAACGCGATGTTCCTTCTGTGTTGATCACCTTCGACCCTCATCCGAGGTCTGTCCTAGCGCCAGAAATAGATCCTGTGCCCCTACTCACCCTAGCCGATGAAAGGGTCGAATTACTCTCACAGACCGGACTGGACTATCTTATCGTCTACCCCTTTGATCTGGCTTTTGCCGCACAGTCACCTGAGTCGTACTTAGAAGATTTCATTCTTGATCTCTTCGATCCTTCGGTCATACTCATCGGATTCGACCACCGCTATGGCAAGGGGCGTGCAGGAGATTTTGAGTTGATGACGTCCTTCTGTCGAACGCATGACATCGAGCTCATCAAGATCGAAAAGCATGCATACAAAGAGAACAAGATATCCTCCTCTGCGATACGCAAAGCACTGGCATCCGGCCAGATAGAAGAAGCCAATGCCCAACTCGGATATGAATATCGGCTCAGTGGTCGTGTCGTGCACGGCGAAGCCAAAGGTCGAACCATAGGCTATCCAACGGCCAACATAGCGCTACCCTCTCATGATAAACTCGTACCGCAGGATGGCGTATATGCGGCTAGCGTGGCGATCGACGGCGTGCATTTTGATGGGCTTCTTTTCATTGGTCCGAAGTCTGGAGATCGCACGAAAAAGGTCATCGAAGTGCATATCAAGGACTGGGAAGGCGACCTGTACGACAAGACCATACGGCTCTCTCTTGTCGCCTATATACGAGGCACCATGCAATTTGCGTCGATGGAGGAGCTGCAGCTTCAGATCCGCCAAGATGAATCGGACATCCTAAGTATACTTCGCGCCTATGGAGCGCGCTAACCCTACAGTGGCCGTGGTTCTCCTGAACTACAATGGTAGTCACCTCCTGCAGACCTACTTACCCTCCGTGCTGGAGCATTCCAGTCGAGCGGAAGTCTGGGTGATTGATAACGGGTCTACAGATGATTCGATGTCAATACTGAATAAGTACTCTGATGAAATCCGCGTAGTTGAACTAGAGCGTAATTATGGCTTCGCTGGTGGATACAATCATGGACTTGCGGATATCTGCGCGGATATCTACGTACTTCTAAATACCGATCTGCGCGTCACCGAAGGTTGGTTGGAGGGATTGATGACATGTTTTGACGACGAAAGCGTCGGTGCTGCAGTGCCCAAAATCCTCTCTGACCAACAGCCTGCCCACTTCGAGTATGCCGGTGCTGCTGGTGGCTATATGGATCGACTTGGCTATGCCTACTGCCGAGGGCGGGTGTTTGATGTCATCGAAGTAGATCATGGTCAGTATGATGATGGCGTTGATATTCATTGGGGAGGCGGTTGCGCTTTGGCCGTCAGAAGCAGTTTATTTCATGGATTAGGCGGCTTCGATGATCGCTTCTTTGCCCATTATGAAGAAATCGACCTCTGCTGGCGCATTCGAAGGTGCGGTTATACGATACGGTACACCTCTGCATCAACCGTCCATCATTTGGGAGGAGGCACGATGAGCTACGCGAGCCCTCGGAAGCTCATGCTCAACTTCAGGAATAGCCTCTTCATGCTCTTCAAGAATCTGCCTGGTCTTCAAGTTGTCCCGACGCTGTTCGCAAGGATGGTACTCGACGGCGTGGCAGCACTCGTGTTTTTATTCGAAGGAAAGTTTCATTCTATCGCCGCTGTGTTGAAGGCACATTTCGGATTTTACGGACATCTGCCCTATTTGATCAATGCACGAAAGAGAACACGACAACAGATCGCTAAGATTACAAACGAACAGCCTGGAACCGTTGGGCTGAGCGGGCCATTGTTGATCTGGGCGTTTTTCATCCGACGGCAGCGCACGTTTGATGCCATGTCTTATCACAAGAAGCCTCAATAGACCTTATGAAAAAGAACCAACTCCGACCGACAATTCTTCACGAGCACGATGACTTCATCATCATCGACAAACCAAGCGGACTATTGTCCGTGGCGGACCGTCATGATGCAGAAGCCCCACACCTAAGGACGCTTCTACGATCGACCTATCCTGACCTGCACATCGTCCATCGATTGGACAAGGACACGAGCGGTGTGATGGTGATCGCCAAGCATGCTGAAGCACACAAAGCACTGCAATCGCAGTTTGAGCGGCGACGAGTGAATAAAACCTATGTCGCGCTGGTCAGGGGTTCGCTCATCGAGACGTCTGGTGTGATCACTGCCAGCATCAAACCTGACAATAACACCCCAGGGAGGATGATGATCTCTGAGAAGGGAAAAGCCAGTGAAACATCTTGGCGGGCGGTGGCATCTTATGGTGGCTACCATTTCATGAAGCTGTATCCAAAGACGGGGCGCACACATCAGCTACGCATCCATATGGCGCACATTGGCCTGCCGATCGTGGCAGATCCGATGTACGGCCGCCAAGGATCACTATTTCTCTCCAAATTCAAACGCAGTTATCGTCCATCCAACGAGCGTCCCGAGCGTCCGCTGATGGGTAGAACGGCCTTGCATGCGCAGAAGCTGGTATTCGATTATAGTGGAGAGAGATTCGAGATGGAGTCTCCCCTTCCAAAAGACTTTAAGGCCACCCGCCAGCAACTAGAGAAGGTCTTGGGTGTTATCCACCATGAAATAATCACTGACCGAGTCTAATATGTCAAACCAACAGTATATAATTGATACTTATGAGCAATTACGTGCCGAGTTAGCGCCATATGGTGCAGATCTCGTCGCGGTGAGCAAGCGCCAGCCAGAGGAGCGCGTTCGCGCACTGGCGGCATATGGCCATCGCCTATTCGGAGAGAATCGAGTGGCCGACTTTTTGGATCGGCGGAAGGCCTTTGAAGGACAAGACCTCGACTGGCATTTTATAGGCAGTATCCAGTCGAAGAAGATATCGAAGCTGGCAGGTATCCCATCCTGCATCCAGTCTGTGGATCGACTCAAGGTGGCGCAGATGCTCAACGAGCAGTGTGCCACTCAAGGCATCAGGCAGCGCATCCTTCTCCAGTTCAAGGTCGCCCAGGAAGAGCAAAAGCATGGCTATGCATTGAAGGCCTTTTTGAAGGAGTATGATCGCGGCGACTGGGCTGACTTGACCTCGTTGGATATCGAAGGCATCATGGGCATGACGACCCTGACCGATGACTACAGCATCATAAGAAAGGAATACCGCGCGCTTGCGAAGATCTATGAGCTCTTGAAGAGAGCACACTTCACTACGGTCGACTTCCACACCTTATCTATGGGTATGACGAACGACTATCGCGTCGCGTTGGATGAGGGTTCTACCATGATCCGCGTGGGAAGAAAGTTATTCGGTGCCAGAGACTACTGAAGACCTCTTGCTCCTTTTTCGCTCAATCATCTGGAGTAGCCAGTTCCTATCACCGAGCTCCTTATCCTCCCTTACTTCTTTCTCGTAGGCGTCGAGCTTGGTATCGTCTCCCTCCACGATTCGAACCAGCTTTCGAGTTAATGATATCCAACGCTGAAAACTCTTGCGTCGACGTTCGGGAATTTCGTCCTTATGGCGACGGAGAAAGACGCTAAAGCTATCCAGGAAGCTGAGAAGAAGATCGATCATGCCGCTCTCATAATAGGTTGCCAAGAGCATGGACTTAGATCCCAAATTATAAGACATGTCCTCAAATTCTACTTGATTGAGCAAGCTGATCACTTTATCATATTTATGTTGATACAGCTTTAACCTTGCGGTATTGTAGCGGACGGCATTTTCTCGATCGTCTGCTGCAAGCTTGTCCGCATATTTATCAATGAAATGTTCGCACCAATCGTATTCTTCGACCTTGAGCGCAACATGAACGATGTTCATAAAGACCCATCGGTTCAAGTATCCGTCCGTATAGAAGAAGGGCTGATCTAATGCGTAAACGTGTAATTCAAACAACTTTCTCAGAAAGCCTGGTTTACCTTCATTCGCCCACCCAATTAAAAAATTGATGGCAACCCTGATAATCTCGTTGGCCTCACGTTTAGGAAATAGATCGAGGTGCAGAACGAGCAGACTCTGAAGCTTGTCAAAGTACTGGGAATCATTGGTTCGATAAATCTTGGCCATCAAATAGAGGATGGAGATCTGAGGTGTTCTTGACGGATGACGCTCCAAGTGACCAAGGATTTCATCTATAAAATAAAGATTGTAATCACGCTGAACAACACGCTTCTGACTCATGAACTTGAGGTAAAAGGTGAGTCTTTGAGCGATGTAAAAACGGTCCAAACTCTCCATAATCTGGTCCACTTCAAAAGCATTCGTTCGATCCGAGTTCTCGGCGATCATTTGCTTGTATCTCTCAATCAAATAAGAGTCTAAAAAAAAGTCGACACCACGCTCCAATTGTTGCATGGACTTCTTGTTGGCGTCTTTGAGGACGACGCCATACAAGTCATCCAGTTGATATTCCGCGACATGATTCAACCGATAGGCAGACTGAGCAAGCGGACGCTGCTTGAAGGCATCAATAGCTAAAAAGTCCTGAACCAGTTTGAGGAGGTTGGAGCAATACTTACGGAAAAGAACGTCGTTGAACTTTCGCCCTACGCCGATGCTATCCCAAACCTCTTGTTTAGTCGGGATCCTACCTCTTTTGTCGAAATCAAGTAAAACTGCGCACAGTGTATGCAGTCGCTCAGAGGTATTGAAGTAGGACGATTGGAGAAAAAGCAACAGCCTTGACCGCATATCTTCATCCATGGACTGAAGTACACGCCAAACTTTGATCTTCTCGATTTCTTTTGATGTCATTTACTATGTTTCGTCGTTATCTGGACAACAGCAACAGATCACAGGAGGTTGCATGCTGTGAGACCAATCAACTCCCTATACATTATAGAATTTTAAATATATGAATTAAATATTCGAATTTTGTTCTGTATCTTTGCTCTGTAAAACCAACCAATCTGCAACATGAAGTCAATCGTGCCATCTTATGCTCGGTGCTTAATGCTGTTAGTTTTGGGCTTTCTGACTGGATGGGTCAATCTTCAAGCTCAGAGCGAATCTAACACCTATTATGGTGAAGTGCTGAAGAATAGTAGCATTCACACCTATGGTGATGCCATTATATTGCCTCACGATGATGTCGTCAACAGGACATTAATCCGACAATGCCAACACGGCACATTTACTCCGAATCACAGCTGGGGCGCCAATGAAGTGGAAGTTTTTGGCGACTATACCCCAGATGCTGGCTACGTAGGGCTCGATACGGCTATACTCGAGATGAGATTGGGCGCTCCGCTGCAAATGGCAGACTTGTACTATTTGACCTTCGTTTTCGATGTTCGTGAGTCGATTGTCACGGTAGAAGATGAATATGTTCATATCGTGGCACCCTATGCTCCTCTAAACATAGACGTCCTTGCCAACGACTTTTCCACTCATGGTGATGTTAACCTAGCCTCGGTGATCGCTTACTCAGGCGGAGTAGTTTTCCCATTTGGCAACCAGGTATGGTTCTTACCTGATGCCTCTCAGCCTGGGATCCAGTTTATTCATTACGTGGTCTGTGACGACCTTGGAGCATGCAAGCAAGGTCAAGTTCATCT
>JAOXNJ010179661.1:0-10509 GCA_028566655.1 Metis holothuriae
AACAACCACCAGCCTGCCCATCCCAAATTGCATGGAGGATGACAGGGATTACCTCGGCAACGACTTGAACACCGGACTGGACAATCATCAGAACTCAGAGTGGGGATGTCACCAGTCCTGCTTGGACAGCGTCGCTTGTCTCTTCTGGACATGGGACAAGATGGAAGGATGGTGCTACCTCAAGAACTTCAGGGACAAGGTCCAAAGCAACACTCGATATGCGTCGGGATCCAAGTTTTGCCCCACTTCCACACAAAGTAAGTTCATGTTTCAGTGAAATTTTCACCTTAGGTCATAAAAACAGGGTTCCTCTATAGTTTTCTTTCCAGAAAATAGTCTCATTGGTGCCTAGTATTTTTGGCTTTTTTGGCCAATGAGCCTAGTCTCATAATTTATTAAGAATTTTTAACAATGTACCACACAAGACAAACCCACGTTATTATGTAAATCCATCAAAATTGCAAGAAAGATTGAATATTCGCTTAGTCAATAAACTGAAACTAAAGATGAAACTAAACTCTTATTTTATAGCTCCATCAACCACCACCTCCTCAAACCCGATGTGCCTGGAAAACACGGACTTTTACGGCAACGACATTGAATATTTTTCTGAGCCCTCCGCCCTGGCCTGTCAACAATCCTGCACCAGTCACAGTGAATGTCTCTATTGGACATTCGACAAGGAGAATGAGGTCTGTTATCTCAAGAAGGCAAGGGAAAACATCAGTTCAAAGGAGATGCACGTGTCAGGATCCAAGTTTTGCCAGTTCCTCACGACACAAGGTAAGAGTTGCAATTTAAAATGGTTGGATGGGACATTTAGGTACGAAGAGAAGACTAGCTCTTTCTTTTCTTCTTCATAAAATTATGGTTTTCAGTCACATCTCACATTGATGTACTTGCCTTATATTTTTAATTCAATGATTTTTTACTGCAAAAATAAAGTTTGAAACTTTACTAGAAGTCAGATCATCAAAGATCAAGTGAATGGCGCCCTTTTGCGCTAGTTTCTTTGGATTTAAATACCTACGGTACCTGCACTGATTTTAACGCATTTTTACTACTGTCAGTATTGCCAGTAAAAATGTCTGAAAATAGAAAGTTGTCCAAAAGGAGATTTGGTTATTTAAGTGACAAATGAACCAATTTCATCCATTCAAAATAGAATGAAATTCAACTTTTTATCTTTCATTTTACGTAGTAGCTCCATCGACCACCACCTCGTCCAACCCAACATGCCTGGAGGACAACACAGATTTCGTGAGCAACGATGTCACATGGGAATCTCGAACCACGGCATGGGGTTGTCAAGAATTCTGTGACAGTCACAACGAATGTCTCTATTGGACATTCAACAAGAAGAATGAGATGTGTTATCTTAAGTCAGCAAGGGAAAATGTCACTTCAAGTGAGAGGCACGTGTCAGGATCCAAGTTTTGCCACTTCTCCACCACCCAAGGTAAGAGTTCCAATTGGATTTTGGCCAGGTAGTACAGGCAAATTAGTGCAGAGCAGAAGATTTTCTTTTTCTTTCAAACAAGGTTGGATTTTGTGTAGATTTAGATCAGGCTGTTCTTTTTGTCATGACTCAAGAGCAATTGTCAAATTGTTCATGCCTTGACCACATATTGATTTAGGAATAAACAAGTTGGTTGAGGACGACACAAACAATAATTATACATGTATATTAAAAATCAACGATTTCATATAATTCCTAATTGTATGATGATTCAAGTGATAGCCAGCAACAATTGTACATGAAAGTAACATTTTTTCCAAAAATATTCCTTATTCTTTTGAAACCCTTTTGAACCCCTTAGGCTGTTCTTTTTGTCAAGACTCAAGAGCAATTGTCAAATTGTTCATGCCTTCTTACTTGCGAAGTTTGATACAGCCGAATATCAGTTTACGTATTTTTTTGTCAGCAGCAAAAAATACGTTAAAACGCTTAAAATATCAGTTTAGCGCATTAAATAAGAGGTACAAGCACTAAAAATACGTAACAACTTGCTTAATGGCAATAAAACACTACATAACAACTTTTCTTCCAAAGAAAAAAAATCTAAGTTAAACTGAGATCTACATACTGTCGCCTCGTGACAAAATACTCGTAATACGTTAAACCGAGTAAATTTCCCAAACGGAAAGTTTGGAAAACAAGCAGGAAAACACAGTACGTTAAATTGAGACAATACATGAAACTGCCACACCTTAAAGTGAGATTCGACTGCATTCCAATTTGCTGCCTCTTATTAACACATCATTCCTTTGATTTAGTAGCAACATCGACCACCACCACCACCTTGCCAAACTCCATGTGCCTGGAGGACACGAATTTCGTAGGGGACATTATTGAATCTGACATTCAACTCTCGGCATGGGCCTGTCAACAATCCTGTTCCAGTCACGACGACTGTCTCTATTGGACATTTCACAAGCAATACAGAGTATGTTATCGGAAGTGGGCAACGGGAACCATCCAGGAGGGAAGTCCGAACTTTGTGTCAGGATCCAAGTTTTGCCAGTTCCCCACCACACAGGGTAAAAATTTTCCCCACCACACAGGGTAAAAATTGCAACTGCAATTAATTAGTGGTCATACGCAATTGAGGTAGAATAGAGAGCAAAAAGGATGTGTAGGAATAAGACATTTAGTCAAATTGTGCAACTGTCATTGTGGCTTACAATTGTGGACCCATTTATCACTAAAGCTACAATTGACAACAATTTGTACCCATGGACTCGATCTGAGCATCATATCGACCTTTTTTTTGTTTTAGCACCCACCACGACGTCGGCCATGTTCACCACAACGAACCCCACGACCTCCATGATCCCCACAACCACCTGGACCACCACCACAACCCCCTGGACCACCTCCACCCCCAAACATTTAGAACGGTGTGAAAGGCCCGTGGTAAAGGCTGACACTGGCCTGATCCCCTTGGTCAACGCCAGTCTTGACAATTACGTAACAGGGTCTCGTCTCATCTTCATCTGCAAGGATGACCTAGTGCTCAGTGATGGCTCCAACACCTTGGACATGGTCTGCAACCCCGACACCTTGGTCTTCGAGTTCATCGACAAGGACATCCAACCCTCGTGCAAGGACAAAAGTCATGAGGTGGTCACCTGCAAGGGATCAGATACTCTGAAATTGGTCACTTCGGATGGCGTCAGACCCTTGATTTTTCAGCGGAAATTCGGACTTCAACCATCATCTCAACATTGTCTCAAAATCGACCAAGAATATCTTCATGATGAATGCGGAATATCGATCAAGTTGCTGACAGTGAGTCCCCAGATTCTCGAGCAAGGAAGAGTGGAGGCAAAGTTGGAGGTGAATCGCCTAAGCGATTTTGCAAAAGGGTCGTGGGTCGGTGTGATTTTCAACCACTTGGTCATCCAGGTGAGATCTGTCGCTTGCCTAGAAATCTTCCAAAATCTCGTAAAGTGCGTGAAGTTCAATGATAATAAATAACTGAGCCTTTTTCTCACTTTGTTCAGGACAACTTTGATGAATATGGACTCGGTGAGTACAGCATCAAGTGGCAAATGGGGAAATCTAGGGAAACGATCACCTTCGAGTTGCACGTGAACACTTCCAATCCTGACCTCTGCATCCAAAAGCTCATGTGTTTTCCTGGACAAGAAACTAAAATGCGTTACTGGATCGACGAGAAGACACTTGAGAACAGAACTTTCTACAGTGGAGACGTACTTAGATATACCTGCAACCGAAAACAGATTTCTCTGTTCGATCAAAGCGATCAGTCGAGATTAAGCTACGCCATTGAATGCAATGAGAACGGACAATGGATCTATGACAAGTCCATCGAACATCTCACCTGCTTCGGTAATAACAACATCACTTGCAGTATATAATTAGACGTCAATCTTAAAAGAGCTCCAAGAACATACTTGAATTTCTTCTAAAAAATGTCCTCTTCTGTCCACAGAACATTGTTTGAGTAGCACACTCAGTCCTGTTGAAGGAACCATTCCCTTGGCAAGCTTGATGAATGTGTACAAGGTCAACTCGACCTTGAGCTTCGTCTGCAAGAACGACCTGGTGCTCAGCAACGGCAAGTCCTCCTTGGACATGATCTGCAGCCCCGACACCTTCAACTTCGAGCCCGTGGAGCAGAATGTCAATTGTATCGCTCCAACTACCTTGGTCACCTCAACAAGCACTGCTACCAGTGTCCAAGGACAATGGAGTGTCGAGGGAGGTGTCCCAATCAATCGCCTTGGTAAGAAAGAAGAATCAATATTAAGAATCAAACAATTTTCATTCCATCATCAATGATGCAATTCTTAAAATGATCATATATAAACAATTCTTTATACTATTACTAGATGAAACAACAACCTCCACTGCATCAACATCGACGAGTGTCACTAGTGCCCTAATAACAGCTGATAGTTGCGACCTCTCCCAATTGATGACGAGACCCTTTGCTTCTGATCTGAGTCAACAGGAATGGGGACAAGTTCAAAGCTCAGTTTGCTACGGCCACAATGATCAGTTGCATAGTGAACGTTGTCCAGTGGAGTTCAAGGCACTTCAGAATAGTTTTGACAACTCAATGCAATCCTGGGGGTCGCAGTGGCAGATCAATATTACCAATGCTCATCCCAAAACAATGGTTTCCAAATACGCATTCATCCTTGTCTTTGGCCAAAAGATGAAAGGGGTACTAATAATTGGCTCCGAAGAGAAGAAAAAGTTCTTCTCTTCTAGAATACGTGTTAAATATAAAAATTGCTATCTTTTTTCAGAACATCAAAATCCAGAAGGATCACTACGAGCTCCTCCAGCGTCGGTTTGGAGATTACACGGCTACTTTGAAGGTGACCGACCTGAATCTCGAATTTGGCCAGAGTTATCTGGACACTTTGACCTTCTACTTTGACGAAATCGATGAAAACAGCAGAATTTGCCTGAAACTCATCAGGTGCTCAACAAACAACATTTGGGGACTTCAGAGAAGTTTCGGCAACTTCTTCAACCCAGGGGACAAATTGAGGCTCAATTGTAAAAATGATTTAACCCCTAATATGAAATTGGACTTCAGCTGCGAGCAAGAAGGCAAATGGGGAATTAATAGAACCATCATTGAATTCTGCCTTGGTAACTTCTATACATTTATCTATCCACTTTTATCTGTTGTACAAATCTTATTTCATAAAATAACTTTTTGTGTAATGATTTCTTGTGACTTTTTGACATTCGTGCATATTAAAGTATTTTTTATAATTCTTTTTAGTGAATTTATCAAATTATCTTGATTCTTTATTCACATTTTGCAGATACCCAAACCACCAGCACCACTCCTTCAACTCCTCTTCCTACCTCTACTACTACTATGACTACTACTATGACTACTACTATGACTACTACTACTGAGACGACTACTGTATCCATTTTGAACACTTGGACAACCACAACTTTTGCGACTAACACTTTCTTTACTGGCACAAAAGAAAGGATTCTAAATACCACAACTTCTTCTTACTCTACTTCTACTGCTACTGCTACTTTTACCACTTTTACAACTACTGCTACAAAAACTGCTACTACTTCTAAGACAACAAGAACTGCTTTCTCTGCTTCTACCACTGCTACTACTGTTACTGCTACTTCTTCTCCCAATACCACCACTACTTCTGTTACTGCTTCTTCTAATACTACGACTTTCTCTACTACTTATTCTTCTACTAGTACGACTTTCTCTGCTACTGCTTCTTCTACTACTACGACTTTCTCTGCTACTACTTCTCCTAATACTACTACTTCTTCTGCTACTTATTCTTCTACTAGTACGACTTTCTCTGCTACTGCTTCTTCTACTACTACGACTTTCTCTGCTACTGCTTCTTCTCCTAGTACCACTACTTCTTCTGATACTGCTTCTTCTACTACTACTACTACTTTCTCTGCTACTTCTTCTTCTACTACTACTACTACTTTCTCTGCTACTGCTCCTTCTACTACTACTACTTTCTCTGCTACTGCTTCTTCTCCTAGTACCACCACTTCTTCTGCTACTGCTTCTTCTACTACTACGACTTTCTCTGCTACTGCTTCTTCTCCTAGTACCACTACTTCTTCTGATACTGCTTCTTCTACTACTACTACTACTTTCTCTGCTACTTCTTCTTCTACTACTACTACTACTTTCTCTGCTACTGCTCCTTCTACTACTACTACTTTCTCTGCTACTGCTTCTTCTCCTAGTACCACCACTTCTTCTGCTACTTCTTCTTCTACTACTACTACTACTTTCTCTGCTACTGCTTCTTCTCCTATTACCACTACTTCTTCTGATACTGCTTCTTGTACTACTACTACTACTTTCTCTGCTGCTACTTCTTCTTCTACTACTACGACTTTCTCTGCTACTTCTTCTCGTAATACTACTACTTCTTTGGATACTGCTACTTCGACTCATTCTTCTTCTCTTATTGCCATTACTTTTTCTGCTACTTCTTCTCCTAATACTACTTCTTCTGATACTGCTTCTGCTACTTCTTCTACTACTACTGCGACTACTACTACTGCTCCTTCCACTACTCCTCTTACAACTACAACTAAGGCTACTACTTTCACTCCTGCTATTATCACTGCTACTGCTCCTAATCCCACTTCTCCTACGGACACTTTTGGTACAAACCCAACGAGAACTGGTTATACTAATGACATCGAAATCCTGACTGAAACTTCATTAAGTGCCACATCAATGGATTATGAAATTTTGGCGGGAAAAGGGCTTGAGGGTTCAGATGGTTGGTCAAGTAGCTCTATTGAGGGCAGTAAAGATTCAAAGAGTTCAATTATGACAACTCTTGCTGCACCTTCAATCAGAGATGATGAAATCACTAATGAAACAGGGAACACAGATTCAACTTTGGTCACTGCAACATTCAAATCAATCACTCAGGAAGGAGTAAAGCCGACCAGCTCAACCCTTACCAGTTACCACAGAGCATCGGGCACTGATGAAATTTGGACCACATCCTCCACTTTCAGCATTGGAGGAGAGGAAAATGAAAAACATTTGACAACACCAGAAATGCCTGATGGAGGTCAAGCAAATTTGACAACACCCTCCTCATCATCAAGCCCAAACATCAACTATTCAAAGCCAGGAGGCAGTTCAGAGCAATATTCAACATCATCACCACCTGCCATGAATGAAACTAATTTGGAACATGGAAATGGACTGGACAATGGCACAAAGCTGGAAAATGGAACTAATCCTGAAACAGACACCGGATTGGATGATGACACTGTGCTCGACAGTGGACCAGGACTTGCCAATGAAACTGCAAAGATCAATCGCACTGGGCCTGAAGGTGAACCTGCACTGCAGAACAACATTGGGCAAGATAATGGAACCTCACTTGACAGTGCAACTGGACAGAGCAATGCGACTGAGTTCGATGGCAAAATTAGACAAAATGGCACTGGAATCTCTAGTGAAGCTGAAATGAACAACCAAACTGGACAGGACATTAAACCCAAGTTAGACACTGAAACTGGCCTGGACAATGAAACTGTTCTGGAAAATGAAACTGAGTTGAACAGTGGATCTGTACAAGGCAATGGAACCAGGCTTGGTAATGGGACAGGGCTGGAGCAAGGAAAAGGCCCCGAAAAGGGTACAGGCCCAAACAATGAAACTGGACTAGATGGTGGTACCTGGCCAGAAAATGGAACTGGTCTGGACAATGAAACAGAGGTGGGCAATGTAACTGGACTCGATAATGGCACCCAGTTAAATGGTGGAATTAACCAGGGCAATGGAACTGGTCTCAATAATGGAACCAAATTGGCTGATGAAACTGGACTGGAAAATGGGACCCAGTTGGGCATTGAAACTGGTCTCACCAATGAAACTGGACCGACCAAGGGAATTGGACAGGACACTGTAACCCATCTGAACAATGAAACTAGATTGGACCATGGACTTGGCCATGGAACCGCAACTGGTCTGGACAGTGAAACTGGAGTGGGCAGTGGAACTGGACTCGATAATGGCACCCAGTTGGATGGTGGAGTTGACCAGGGCAATGGAACTGGTCTCAATAATGGAACCAAATTGGCTGATGAAACTGGACTGGAAAATGGGACCCAGTTGGGCATTGAAACTGGTCTCACCAATGAAACTGGACCGACCAAGGGAATTGGACAGGACACTGTAACCCATCTGAACAATGAAACTAGATTGGACCATGGACTTGGCCATGGAACCGCAACTGGTCTGGACAGTGAAACTGGAGTGGGCAGTGGAAATGAAACTAGTCTGACCAATGGAACCGTCCTGGACAATAAAACTGGTCTGGGTAATAAAACTGGTCTGGATAATGAAACCAGACTGGATGATGAAACTGGTCTGGGTAATGAAACCAGACTGGATGATGAAACTGGTCTGGGTAATGAAACCAGACTGGATGATGAAACTGGTCTGACCAATGGAACCAGATTGATCAATCAAACTGGACCGACCAAGGGAATTGGGCAGGAAAATGGACCAGATGTGAATAATGTACCCAAACCAGACAGTGGAATTGGTACCAACAATGAAACCAGAATGGACAATGGAACTGGTCTCGACAATGGAACCAGATTAGATCCAGGAGCCCAGGAACAGCATGGGAATGGCCAACACAATGAAACTGGTGTGGGTGGTGGAAGTGGGTTGGAAAATGCAACTCCACCAACTAATAAAACTGGGTCAGATGCTGAAAGTAATGAATTGGAGGGTCAAACAGGGTCCCAAAATGGAAGTGCTTCAGAGAATGAAGAATGGAGCTCAACACCAGAAAACACTCAATCTTATGCTCAATTTTCTTCAAGTACTCAAACTGCTTCAACTCCATCAAAACCACCTGCATCAAATATCTCTTCAAGCCAGTCCACACCCTTCTCAGGCACAGAAATCAGCTCTGAAAAGGACTCTGACCCCTCGAAACCCCCTGAAACCTCTTTCACAAGTGCACTTTCTGTTACCACTTTGGCACCAGGCGAATTCGGTGGCAGCAATGCCAGGGGAATAACAATGAGTTCCATCATATCAACCACTTCGGAAAAGGCTGATATTTTGTCCTCAACCCCACCACCAAATATTGGATTTGCTCTTAAATCCGACCCAAATGACTTGGAAGTAACTTCAGAAGTGTCCACTGAAGAATATTATAAGGAAGAAACAACAGAGAATGATGATGAATACGTCATTGATGAGGAAAGGTGTTCGGACTGGCCGCCTCAAAAGCCCAGACAAGGTCGGCGTATCTGGGACGGCGGCCGTTCCTGGGGCACCACGATCTCGTAAATCAATCAAATTACAAAAAAGAAGAGAATATTTTCAAAAAAAATCGAAAATTTTGACAATTTTCATTATTTGATTATTGATGAATTAGGTACGAATGTCCGCCCTACTCGGCGCTGGCCTCGGGCAAGACGAGGCAGTTGGTAAGGTGCGATGTCAGCGGCCAATGGGTGCCAAATCGACTGCAACCCTGTTTGGGCAAGTCAAATTTCATTGAATTATTAATGAAATTTTGAGCTTTAAATATCAAAATTTTAAAAAGAAATCATTTTTTAAATGACTTTATTTAGCTTCGCACTGTAATGCGATGCCGAGACCCCCTGCCAACACTCGTCTGGTGGCCAAGTACCAGAAGAACGATGAGCTGGGCGCCGTGATTGATCGAGGCAATCCATTACTTAATTAAAAATAATTTTTATTAAAAAATGTCAAAATTTTTGATTAAAATCGAAAAAATGACTTTTTTAGACGAGGTGAGAATAATGACAATGAGTCCTTTGGAGCTGCAAGTCCCTTCTGATTGGAGTAAGAGGACGCTTTGGTTGGACGCAATCACCAGCGATAATTTCGACCAATCAGCCTTTATTAATCTCGCCTTAATCATCGACCACAATAATAGTAATAATGCGCTACTAAACATAACGTTGAGTTCTGAGGGCGGCGTGGCCTCATCCATTGTGGTAAATCATTAAAATCATTAAAAACTATATCTTTTTAGGGAAAATATATATAAAAATTACTCAAAAATCCAATTATCCTATTAAATTTTCATCAAAAGTAAATAAAATTTCCTTCAAAATGCATTTTGAACAGACACAACAGCCTCAGAAGTTATGGGAAACGTCCCTGCAATCCTCCCAGAATCTCGTGCTGAAAGCAGACTTCAAGTCGGATTCGGCCCTCATAAAACTCAACAATGAAGACTTAAAAATTCTCAAGATTGCAGATAACAGTGAGAGAATGAAGTTGGTTTTGAGTGCTTCTCCGAACTTGTTGATCAATTTGGCGGGCTTCCTGAACAAGGACTTGATGCCCGTGGTCAGCGTGAACGACAGCATCAGCTTCAGGTGCCCGTCGCTCCTCGTCCTCGACAACAACAACAACAACAACAACAACGAGAACTTGGTCAAGGTCGGCTGCGACCACAACGGCCACTTCCACGAGCCCGACATCT
>JAOXNJ010179772.1:0-10508 GCA_028566655.1 Metis holothuriae
ATCGACGCCGCCATCACCGTTTTTATTTTGAATCGCGATGAAAAACCCCTACGTCGCAGCCTCCCTGATGCGCTGGCACGGTGCGTACGCGGGTCATCGACGCAGCGGAAAGGCTAGAAAAGGAGGCCACATTTCATCATCTCGCCATACGACAGCATCTTCGCCAATCTGCGGCGGAATAGATCATGGTGAGATTAAGGAGGACGTGACATACATGAGCTATAAAGCGCATGTTAGGATGATAAACGTTCAATTGGTTTGAAGCGCTCCACCGAACCCGATGCCCAAGATACACTGCATACAGCTGGAACTGGTGGTTGTGATATCCAATTGAATATTCGCATAATTAGGGCTCAAAAATAGACTTCAAGTGCGCCCTCATGAACCTGCGTCCAGCTTCTGACGCCGTCCATGTTTTTTAATATCGCGATGACTTCTTCGCGAAGGGCGCCGACACCCTTGCCGTGAATGATCGTGACGCGCGAGAGGTTTTGCTTTTTCGCCTGTGCCAGATAATGCATGCAGCGCTGCTTTTGAAAATGCAACTCCGCACCTGGCCAATTCCCAATTTGCGTCACATCTTCGTGTCGTATATGTAAATCTATGGTATCCTTTAGTTTGACTACTGCCTTATTCTTGCGAGTATTTGGTTTAGCCGTAGGTGTCGGTGCCGTCACTGTGGCGGGGTCGATCACCTCGTCTTCGAAGTCGGTCATCGGACGTATCATCTCGTAGCCTCTGTGACGCACCCTCAACTGCCCGCCTTCCGCCTTGCCCTCGAAGCGGTAGAGCAGGCCATCCGTTTTAGATCGAAGGTAGTCGCCGATCCAAAGGCTGTCAGGATCTGAGGGCATGAGCGTATGGAATGATTGACGGGATAAAAGTAGGGCATCGGGATGTCTTCATTGAGGCCTTGATCCATTTCATGAAATAAGCCCTTCATCTGGTGTATTTCATAACATCGATCACCCTTTTATAACATCACCCTATGAGGACATCCTCGCCCCTCACCACACCTATCATCATATGCGGACATCTCTTATCTTGAGGCTGAAACGTAACAAACTTTTTCAATGCTCGCTGACCCATTTCAAAAATAAAAAAAAGCCTAGTCGCTCATGCCGACCCAGCCCAGTCCAAAAACGCTCAAGCTCGCCCTCGCAATGGGCGGTGGTGTCTCGCTGGGTGCCTTCAGTGGCGCTGGCCTGACAGAGAGCCTGAAGCAACTACTGCTCTTTGGACGCGATGAGGACGGTAGGCCCTACGGTACGATCGAAGTCGACACCATGAGTGGTGCTAGTGCTGGGGCGATCTCCCTGCTCACCATCATCGTCTGCCTCATGGATTGTCGCAGATACATCATGGATGATGCCCACAGGTACTATGGCGAAGCACCAGCCACCTGGACAGAAGATGAAGTAAAAAATAGGCTGGAGGCGCAATTTGGCAAGACATATATCACAGCACTCGAGGCCAACGACAAGGAAAAGTATAGTGACCTCTTCGCACTGGAAGTAGCACAGATGCTGCAAGAACAACTGTGGGTCGAAGAAGTGTCCATGAAGGGGCTCATCCCGCTCAGTGTACTGGCGAAGCAGCAAAAATCCAACTTCTCTCTACTCAGTCGGGACAAACTGCTACAACTCGTCGACAAGTACATCCTTCATGGTATCGAATATATCGACTTGGCGAATGCGCGCATCATTAATCTAGATCGGTTTCTCTTCGCTTGCACCCTCACGGGACTGCTACCACAGCCGCTCAAGCCAGATCGCTATGATGCCCGCGACTATCCCCTCGTGGGCGAGCTTCAGAAGGCCCACGCCTCTTATAATCATCGTGAGCTACGGGTATTCGACTTTCAGCTCGGGGTAGATGCCTCAGCCCCGCCTATGCCTAAGGCAGTGAATGTCCGCCGACCGACGACACAGACCGAGCAAAGCCTGATGGTCTTCCAGTCGTCGACCTGGGCGCGGATCGCCGCTACGGCCATCGCCTGTGGCGCCTTTCCTTTTGCTTTTGAGCCTGTCATCCTACAGCGTTACAAGCACGAACGCAATCCTGATCCAGAAACCCCAGAGCGCCTGTCCATGCCATGGCAAACACGAGAATATCATACCGTAGGGAATGCCGATATGGCAGGCCCCACCAAGGTATCGATACGAAGTGACGACATAGGACCTTCCTTGCTCTTCAGCTATGTAGATGGCGGCGCGCTGAATAATGAGCCCATTCGTGAAGCCTTCGCCATGTCCAGCTACATGGACCTAAGAAGCAGGGATGCCAGGGCAGAAGTAGATCGGATCGTTCTCTTTGTCGACCCCATCGTACGGACGTCACCTTTGTCGAATAATTCACCTGATTTTTATCAGCACCGCGTGCGTCGCAAGAAGAACACCTACATCGTAGAAGAAGCAGAAGAGTTAGACAAGTTTTTGCCATATACCTCCAGTCTAGTTGGCATGCTACGCAATCAGGGCGCCATCAAAGAGGAGCACCGAAGATCGACCTACATGCAGGCACATGACATCTACGAGGAGCTCTCTCGTCAGATCAGAATGATGCCAATGTCGGACGAGATCGATGAAGCATTCGTCCGCTCCGTCGATCTGTTTAAGCACTACCATAACCAGCATAGGGTAGATCGTACCATCCTTGTCATGGATCTGGATGACGACTACTTCCTGCGCAACAGTGTGCGCGATTACGTGGCCCAGCTTGAAGCCGATGACAAAGAAAAAGATCAAGAGCTCGATAAGCGCTGCCAAGCGATCAAGGGGCTGCTGAAAGCAATACATCATGACGATAGCGATGGTCTCGACATGGACGAGAGCATTGCGCATTTTAGCGATCTACTCCGCGCTCTACGAGGCGATGTCAGTATGATGAAGAAGCTCTTTTATGATTGGACGCTTCGCCTCGTGCTAGACATCGACCAACAGGACCGCAGCGCACTGCGTGTGGCCGTCACCCCAGTCCGCTACGACGATGACGAGTGTAGGCTGCAGACCATATCGCTACCAGGGGCTGAATTTCAAGCATTTGGTGGGTTTGCTCACCATGCAGCGCGTGCCTTCAGCAGTCAGTATGCACGCTACTGCGCTTACCACGCGCTAGCGCGACCAGACTTTAGGAAGTACTTCGCTCAGGTCATGGGGCTTGCCAACAAGTCACCTGCCAGCCCCATCGGACGCCCAATGGATGATGCCGATCACAGCCAGGCGGCTTATCAGCAGCAGGCAGGCTACTTCAGCGCACTATGTGCCCTACCAGCAGCGACGACCCACAGTCCCACCACGGCACTCTCACCTAAGGCGATAGCACCCTCCCCTCTCGCTTCACCAGAGAGCGCCGCCGCCTACCTGCGCGCTATCCGTGACAAGGTGTTCTGTCTTGTTACCAAACGACTAGGGCAGATCATTTGGCATTCGGTCATCCCACCATGGCCGACCCTCGTCTTATATGGCCTAGTGATCCTGGCATGGATGGCGATTCCCTTTGCGATCCTGCACATCTCACCTACCTGGCTTAGCGTAGGCGCCCTGGCGGGCCATCTGCTCGCGACCCTCACCCTGCTCATCATTATTGCTGCGCGTATACGTCGCCAATTATTGGACAAAGCGAACGAGACCTTTAACTACCAAATCTTTCCCAATGTCAAGATCGAGTGGCAGCTGCCCGCTAGGCACGAGGTGCGCTACTATCGGCTCAACAGCGAGGGCCCCTATCACCGCGTAAAGGTGAATGCAGACGGCCACCTCCTATTCGCCCTACCTTTCTATTTGCAGCGCGACATCATCCATCCTGATGATCTGTCCAAGGCTAGATGGTATACGCTGAGTCAAGCGAGCGTAGAAAAGCCCTTCGATCAGCCTTTTGATCGGATCACTCATGAAATGCTCACACCTATCGAGCTCAGGAATATCACTTTCTACCGAAGGCGCGGAAAGGCAATAAAGGACTTTCATTTTGATCTGGATGCATTTCATCAGACCCCACACCTCACCAGTATCGAGTTATTCATCAGCCCGTATGTCCTATGCACCACATCGAACGACCGCGCGGTCACCTATACCCTAGAAGAAGGTGCTAAGCCACTATGGCAAGAAATACGCGATCGCCAGCCTCACCCTATTCACCTACCCACATCATGACAGCCGACATCCATATCCACTGCTCGACCAAGCCCGCCCTCATGCATGGAGAGGCCTCGATATTCGAGCCACAAGAATTTCATGTGATCCCCCTCATAGGCGCGGATGACTTCATAGGCGGCGACATCGTCGACTCGCAAAGTGCGCTCGACCAGCAGCTGGACGGCGATATCACCCTATCGATTAACCCGCTCTATGCCCTCGAGCGTAATATCGGATGCATGAAAAGTGTGCAGAACCTCGCCAAAAATCCTCGGATCGACCGCTCGGTGATCGACGGGTTAGCCTCGGGAGATCGGCCTGCCTATACCCATGTCATGGACGAGTTCAGACGTGTGGCGACTCAAGCGATGGCGGACGATAGGGTCAATCTCATCATGGAAGGCAATCAAACGCTGCTGGCAGATCGCATCAACCTGCTCTCTAGCATAGAAGGCCTTCACAGCCTTTTCATCAATGCTGCTGAACGCCGTGGCCAACTCGGCGATATCTTCTTCGGTCGTCTGCAACAGACCTGTCGTCGTATTCGACCAGCCTACATCACCCTGGTCCACATGCAGCAGAATTACCTCTTCAGCTTCTGCTCGGGCATCAAGATGAGCAATCAAAGGCAGCGCGACTGGTTCTATCCCTTTGACCGAGGCTTCGAAGGACTGAATGATACTGGCAAGCGTGTGCTCCACCTGCTCAGCGCCGAAGACGTCGCTATCGACCTTAAGCATACCAGCATAGCGAACCGGCTGGCCATCTACGACTACCTCGAGACGGAGGACCTCCCTGCGCCTATCGCCTCCCACGTAGGGCTGACCTTCATGTCCGCAGCTGACTACTTCGCCCATCGCCGAGAAGGCCCCATCACCTCTATCTCCATAGATCCACGCACGGCCTGCGGCAGCGAGGAGGACCACCCAGCGACGACGCGCACGCTAGCCTACACGATTAAGCGAAGGCAGGGTCCACTGCGCCTCATGGGCAATGCCGCTCAGATCAACCTCTTCGACGAAGATCTGCACTACCTCCTGCGACGTCGCGGTCTGATCGGGCTGAGTCTCGACCAGCGTATCTTGGGTGCCACCTTCGCTAAGAATGCCACCAAGCGCCAAGTCGACCATGTCAGTCCAGAGGATGCCAAGTATATCTCTAAGCATTATAATGATCTCATCGAGCGACTGGGCTATCCTGGCGAGCCTGTGGAGCTATCCGCATTTCATAAAGTCAACAATGTATCCGAGCATCCTGGACTGCTGCAGGACCTCGTAGAGCTCTTCAGGCCGACTAAGCTGCACCTAAACTACCTCGCTCAGTCCATCATCTACATCGTACGGCGTGGCTATGAATGGGGGCTGCCACAGCCATGGCGATGCATCGCCTTCGGGTCGGACTTCGACGGCCTGATCAATCCGATCAATGCCTGTACCACAGCGAGCGGCTATCCGCGGCTGAAGCGGCAACTGATCAAGATCCTCAAGCAAGCTGACCGTGCGAAGTCCATGCGCGACTACCTCAGCGCGCGCGACGGCCGCACTGTGGAGGACATGATGGAGGATATCTTCGCGGGCAATGCCGTGGATTTCTTTGCCGAGCGCATGCATCTCGACGCAGGTGCACTGAGGCCTCAGACTTAGAGCATGTTGGGAATTTGCTTTTGGAGAGAACGACGACAAATAATGTTCTGATCAAGGCGTTTCTGAAAGCGCATAACCGTAGTTCTGTAATTGAAGAACAACGATGTTCAGGACTTTATTTGTCGAGAGCAGCCCGAAGGGCGGTCCCTGAGAGTAGCCGAAGGGTGAAATCCCAACATGCTCTTAAGTGCAAATGACTGACCCGGCTATCCACCTAGCTCCACAGCACGCGCGTGGGCAGCATCCAGTCCACGTTTGATCTTCTCATCCAGATGCTCATGATCGAATACGCGCAGCGCTGCCTCCGTCGTGCCGCCTTTTGAAGCCACTTGATCGATCCAGCCCTGACAGCTTAAGTCGTCCTGGGCGTAGAGATGTACCGCTCCGAAAAAAGTCTGACGTACCATGAGCTCCGCCTGCACTTCGGTCAGTCCTAACTCGAGGGCTTCTTCCATCATGGATTTCATGAAATAAAAAACATAGGCAGGGCCTGAGCCCGATATCGCCGTGACCGCATCGAGCAATCCCTCGTCATCCAGATAGATCGCCCGCCCCGTGGTGCTCAGCATATTATGCAGGGTACTGAGCTCTACGCGAGAGACATCTGGCGTCGCTGTGTAAGCCGTCATCCCGTAGCCCACCTTAGCCGGCAGGTTAGGCATGGCACGTATGACCTTATCCGTCCCGAGTGCCTCACGGATGGTCTCCATGGTCACGCCCGCCATGATGCTCAGGATGAGCTGACCCTCCTGTACGTGTGGGGCGATAGATGAAAAGAGAGCGGCGGCATCCTGTGGCTTGACAGAGAGAATGACGATGTCCGCCTGTGCGATACAGTCGAGATCAGTATGGACCGTGCCTATCTCTAGTGACCTCAGCTGATCCACTTTTGGCCCTTCGGCTTTTTCTAGGATCATGATATCCTCGGGCTTAGTCTTCGCCCTGACGAATGCGCGTGCATAAGTCAGTCCCATATGTCCTCCGCCGATAATCAGTGTCTTCATGTGATGGTCGTATTTATCCTCCATCAAAGATGCGAAGGATATACGATTAGCTGCTGAGCTTGTTTTTTTGCACTCAATGGGGCCAGATGATCGCTGCACTGAGTCAATTGTGTTGATGATTAATGACTCAATGGTTAATGGTTGATGAATAATGGTGGATGCTGATTGATTCGCGCTACTGAGGGCATGGTAGGACATGCCAATCAAGGATCTGGTCGGAGGCCTGCACGCATCAAGCCAACCAAAAACGCCCCGACCAAAATAGGCTTGATCGGGGCGTAAAAGGCATTCAAAAAGCGACTTCATCTAGAACTTGAAGACATATCCTGCGGACAGTTGGTTCATGTTGAAGAAGTTGCGGTTCGTATAGTCGAAGTAGAAGTGACCATGCTTCGTGTGGAAGTTGGTACCGACGATGAGGTTAAACGTGCCAGTGTTATCCACCACATCATTATCATCTTCGAGGCCAGCAAGACCTAGACCAGCACCTACGTAAGGCTGGAAGCGCTCGTAGCGCCCTTTCATGACAGGCTTCTGCACGTTGATATCAAAGCCATACTGGCGCTGACCGACGAGTCCGTAATAGACCTGTGGTACAAGGTCGATATCCGTCTTAGGGATACCATAGTGGAAGCGGAATCCAAGTCCTAGACCATTAGCTTCACCCAGGCCGATGATGGTCATCGCCGATGCATGCTTGTAGTTCAAGAACTTGCCAGTGGAGTCATTCATCATATCAGCAGACGCTGCTGTGTTCTGAGCTGATGCGTCTACAGACTGAGTGGACTGGGGTTGTGCAGGAGTCATCTGTTGTGCTTCAGCCATCTTTGCCTCGAACTCTCGCTCGAGATCACGCATGGCCTTTTTATTCTCACGGAGTTCATTTTCGAGGAGCTTCTGATCGTAGCGCATTTTCTCGGTTTGAAGCTCACGCTTGAGGTCTGACCTATACTGCTTCTCGCGGTTTTTGGCATTCTCTTTCATCTGGTTGAGCTCGAGTTCGAGCATGCGATTCTCTACGCGGAGTTCATTATACTCTTCTTGGAAAGAGAGGCGCTTAGCTGCCTCATCGGCTGGAAGGCCTGTTGTATCCACAACGCGACGCGCTGCGCCCGTCCCTGCCACTGACTTCAGTAGGTCTTGTAGCTCACTAGGCTTCATGACGATACCATCTGGCTGGATGAACACCGTGTCCACTTGTGGCATCATACGCGCATCTCCGAGTGGTGCGTCACTTCGTGGTTGGGCAGATGGGCCTTCAGGAGCTGCTGGTGCGTCAGGTGAGATGACGGACTGAGGCGGCCCCTGCGGGCTGAGGGTATTCTTCGCATCACCGAATCGGATGTAGACCTCACCATCTTCGAGGCGTGGGATGACGAACTGATCTTCATTAGGTGTCGTGATGACTTCGCGCTCGACTTTTTTCATGTCTGAACCACGATCCATATTCTTCTTCACGCGCTCAGCATCAGTCTTCACCTGAATGGCTCTGAGGGCCTCGAGTTCAGCCTGAAGTCGTTGTACTTCTTCACTGTTTTCAGACTCCGTAGCATTGAGCTCCGCTTCGGCCTTTTGCTGCAAGTCGAAGAGGGCCTTATCGTATTCGCTCATCTCGACTACGGAAGGCTTCTTGGCCTTCTTGCCTAGTTTGAATTCGATACCGACCTGGTACATCCAGCTCGTTGTCACATCCTGGGTGCTGACGACATTTTCTATTTCATCATTCGTCATGATCAGTGATCTCGCGCTGCCCTTGAGAAGGAATACATCAGCTAGCGGGACACGCAGTCCTAGACCACCCATAGCGAAGCCCTTGTCCTCGAGGCGCGCATCTACGCCTGGCCTTCCCACATAGTCGTCGCCGATGTCCATGAATCCACCACCGAGTGCGATGAAGGGTACGATGCCGCTGGGTTCGTTAAGATTGAAGACCATCTCACCACCGTACATATTGAGCTCTTGGAACTCCAAGAAGTCGCCGTCATCCATCCCTCTGTGATAGAAGCCGCGTAGACCGAAGTAAGGGCCCAGATCTACACCCAGCTTAGCGCCGATCGTCTGTGCATTAGCAAAGGGGAGGTCATCATCAAAGTCGAGCCATGAATAGGTCGGTTCGAACTCGAAGGTCACCCCACGTAGTCCTGAAGAGAAGGACTTACGAAGTGCTCGGTCCAAGTCTGTCTGCTCGTCTGGATCACGACCACCAAGGTAGAAAGTGAGCTTGGACCCCACGGCATAGTTAAAGGTCTCGTCGAAGTCGCGCGTTGCGAGGTCGATACCATTCAGTGCGCGCTCAGTGTCCGACATCAAGGTGGAGTATGGATTCGCGTTGAATGTGGTCACGTTGCCAAATAAGTTCCACGCGAAGCGGTCATTAGCCGTCAATAAAACGCCGAGTCCACCGCGCACATAGAGCGCGCTAGACTCTTCTAGTCCGTCTCCTTCGATATCTTGCACACCAGCACCTACAGATAGGTAGGGCTTGATGGCAGATTTGAGCAGGTTAATCTGGATGTCACCACCGTAGCGACGGATATCGACATCCATATCAGCGAGACCAACGAAGTCTTCATCCAGTCCAGAAAAGTCACGCTGTAGATTGATTCCTTGCTGATAGGATCCGCGTAGCTCCAGGAGCCTACCCAGCCCAAAACCGAATTCTCCTCCGAGGAAGATACCGTCTTCGATACCCACTTTGTCATCGAAGAACTCATATTCTCCAGTCGCTCCGATCTCATAGCTCAGTCCTTCGACTTGTGCTTCACCGTTCGTCCATAGCAGCAGTGCGATCACTGAAGCGCATAGTATGCGATATGTCATCATGTTAAAAATTTAGTTGAGTGTTTAATTCTGGTTTGTTGACGCAAAGAGTGCCACAAAGCCACTACTCTACATGATCCAATTCGACCAACGGAATGATACGGACTACTTATGGGCTGCTATTCGTGGATGGCAGGGAGCGAGCAGTGGAACGCTTCATGATGCTATCATGCGCATGGCGTCACGGCTCACAATACTTTCGTCTAACGTCACACATGGACTATTCGATGGAATTAGATCCCGTGACAAACTGCATAGGAGAAGATCTTCAAGTATTCTACTTTCATAATACCCTACCCGCATGGTCTGGCATCCATAATTTTCCTTTTTTTGCTGTAACCATCTTCGCATTGATTAGGCCCTTCAAAATGAATCACACCATCTTGCTGTGCCGCAACCATCTCGAACGGGTATAGCATTCATGCCTCAGCGGGTCGATGCGCTTTCCTCATGAGACACGCCACATCTCATAGGAGTGGCTCGAACGTTGAAGCATACGCTCTCCACAACATGTTGGCGAACAGGTCTCCATAAACAGCTTAAACCCAGGCTTATGCTAGGCTGGGGATGGCTTCATCAGAACAACTTGATTAGTTCCAGAGAACAGCCTGAAGGGCGCCGTGGTGAGCCTGTCGAACCATGAATCCCAACAAGCCCTAAGTAAACTGTGACTTCAGATAAGCGCGATTCAAGAAGGCGATATTATCCACGGAGATACCCTTTGGACACTCCGCCTCACAGGCGTAGGTATTGGAGCAGTAGCCGAAGCCTTCTTCATCCATCTGAGCGACCATACGCGAGACACGTCTGCTGCCTTCGACCTCTCCTTGGGGCAGCTTACCGAGGTGTGCCACCTTAGCCGAGGTAAAGAGCATGGCCGATCCGTTAGGGCAGGCCGCCACGCA
>JAOXNJ010179883.1:0-10508 GCA_028566655.1 Metis holothuriae
AGTTTTCAGTTTTTAGTTTGCAGTGCTTGCAACTAGGCTGTCATGACTAAGATTCGAGTCTTGACAAAAACTCCTTTCAATCTCCTTCGCGCCTTCACTTGCTTGAGTTAGCACTGTTCACCTCTTCGTGCTCTTCGTGGTGAATCCCTTTTTACTGAGCTGGTCAAAATTGAGTTGAACGCTTTTTGGATGATTGTCGTGGCATCTCATCTAAGCATGACTTGCTTGTTCTCAATCTTTTCTGCGATGAGGGGAGTTCGTGGCTATTCTGCTTCTTGAGTTTCTTCTGGAGGGTTAAGTTGCAGCAGGAGCTGGCCTGTTTCGGTGTTGAAGCTGATGACATCAAATTCAAAAGTTGCCCTCTCTGCTTTCGGCCTTTCATCACTTAGGTAGAAAGTTAGCCCAAGGATCCTGTTTTTCTCCACAGCATAGACAACAATCAGAACCCCTTGATCAACGCTCCATCCGCCAAGTTCTCTCTTTTCAGGATCGCTAGATGCCATAGCAAGGTTGAGTCCGTAAGGATACCCAGCTTCTTCCATGGCCTGCTTGGCTTCTTCTAGCGGAATCCCCGCCTTGATTTCTAACGCTGGGGCGTGGCTGATGAGAATTGGGCTGAGCAGGCAGGTGCAGAGGATGTGGAAGGCTTTCATGCTCACACAGCTTTGCGGCAAGGAGTTGGGTAAGCAACAGGCTTTTTATCAGGTATTTGTCAGCCTGTGTGGGGTCTTTAACCCAAATTATGCATTTAGACTTGAGAAAAAGCGTTGATCCCTGCAAAAAACAAGGCCATTCGCCCATTTTTCACTTCACCGATGGGGTGACATCGCTTTTAAGCACACTATGGTCGTGAAGACCTTGTTTTTATTGGCCTGAACGCTTTTTCTGGAAAAGTCCAATACATAGTTTGGGTTTAAGCCATGATTTTGACCAAGGAAGCCAACAAAAGGAGCGCTCCCTTAATCCACAAAATCCAAGCCAAAGTCAAAAGCGGTGACGGAGTGGGTGAGTGCTCCTATGCTGATGGCATCTATGCCGGTGCTGGCGGCACTGGGGAGGCGCTTTAGGCTCATGTTGCCGCTGCCTTCTAGTTGCACTCTGTTTTGTGTCTGTTCTGTCGCAGCGTTTCGCAGTGCGACGGCTTGAGCCATTTCTTGGTTGCTCATATTGTCGAGCAAAATCCAGCTGAGATGGGGGAGGGTGAGAAATTGCTCTACTTGCTCTA
Source organism: Metis holothuriae (assembly GCA_028566655.1). Taxonomy (NCBI): domain Eukaryota; kingdom Metazoa; phylum Arthropoda; class Copepoda; order Harpacticoida; family Metidae; genus Metis; species Metis holothuriae. Next base: position 1,226 of record JAOXNJ010179883.1, read on the forward strand.
GGGTGTCAGCCTCTAGCTGCAAGGGAATCTGCGGATGTTTGGCGTGAAAGGCTTTCAGTTCTTCAGCCAGCGCAGCCAAGTTGCCGTCTAGAGAGGCGAGGTGATTGTCTTTGAGCATGACTCGATCATAGAGCCCTAGGCGGTGATTGTGACCGCCGCCTGCTCGGACTGCGGCTTTTTCCAGCAGACGCCAGCCGGGTGTGGTTTTGCGGGTGTCGAGAATTTGGCATTTGCTGCCTGCGAGGGCATCGACGCAAGCTCGGGTGGCCGTGGCAATACCACTGAGGCGCTGAAGAAAGTTTAAGGCGGTGCGCTCGGCAGAGAGGATAGAGCGAGCCGAGCCGCTGATTTCAAGTACAGCTTGGCGGGCTTGGAGAGTATCCCCATCTTGCGCAAGTTGGGTGAGCTGGAGTTGCGCGTCATAGCGTGTGAAGCTCTTGCTCAAAGCCTCCATGCCGGCAAGTGTGCCGGGCTCTCTCGCCACTACGCGGGCGCGTGCTTCGGCATTTTCAGGGATGAAATGAAGAGAACTTAGATCGCCAAGATCACCGAGATCTTCTTCCAAGGCCATGTCGATGAGTTGCTGGAGTCGATCCAGTGAGGCGGGCGAAGAAGTATGCATGATCTTAGTTTTGGCTTAGATGAGGCCTTTGCTCAAGTTTTTTTGACTGATAGAATTTGGGCTGTATTTTGGTAATTCTGTGATGCAAAGGCTGAATCTTCGTCTATTTTTCGCAAATAAACTGCTTATGCCGAAGTCTTTTTTCGTGCTCTTGGTGCTTTCCTTTTTGGCTAGCGCCTTGGCTGCGGACGAGCAGGCGCCAGATGCGGCTGAAATGCGCATGGTTTGGATTCCAGCGGGTGAATATCTTCGTGGCTCACAGCAGGTGGATGATCCTCGTTTGCAAGAGAAGCAGGCTCATGCCCGCGGCCTAGCTGAAGAGGCTCCGGCGCATCGGGTGCGAGTTGAGGGCTTTTGGATGGATGAAACGGAAGTAACCAACGCGCAATTCGCCCAATTTGTGATTGCCACGGGCTACCAGACAGTCGCAGAGCGGCCGTTGAAGGCTGAAGACTTTCCCGGGGCTCCGCCAGAGGCTTTGCAGCCGGGGGCTTTGGTGTTTCGCGCTCCGCCTGAACAGCTTGAAGCGCATGAAAGTAGCCATTGGAACTGGTGGAGTTTTGTTGCGGGGGCCAACTGGCGTGAGCCCGAGGGGCCGGGATCGACAATTGCGGATCGGCTCGATCATCCTGTGGTCTTGCTCACTTACGAAGATGCGCAGGCCTATGCGAAGTGGGCTGGCAAGCGCTTGCCCAGTGCAGCGGAATGGGAATGGGCAGCACGAGGTGGCTTGGAGGAGAAAATCTTTGTCTGGGGCAATGAATTTCGTCCCCAAGGGATGTGGATGGCTAATACCTTTCAGGGTGATTTTCCTCATCAAAACACCACCCAAGACGGCTTTGCTGGTACTGCCCCAGTGCGCAGTTTTCCCGCCAATGGCTACGGACTCTATGAGATGGCGGGCAATGTCTGGGAAATGGTCAGCGATTGGTATCAAGACCGAGAGTATCAAGACTATCAGGAGCTGGAAGCTGCGCTGGACAATCCTCAAGGCCCACCGGTAGAAGAGGCGGATAAAGTCCCTGCGGCGGTGTTTGTGCCCAAGCGCACCATGAAGGGAGGCTCTTATTTGTGCGCTCCTTCCTACTGCAACCGCTACCGGCCAGCGGCTAGGCATTACACCGATCGTCTCAGTGCCACCAATCATGTGGGCTTTCGCTGTGTTTTTGATGCTCCTGCGCCAGAGGATGCTCAATCAAGATAGTTTTCTTGCGTGAAATCTTTATTTTTCGTTTTTTTGCCTTAGCGTGAGTCTGCCTTGGCTTCTTCCTCTCTTGCAGAACAAAATACACGCGCCTTTTTTTGGTTTCGCATCTTTTTTAATTGCCGCTTTTACTATCCAGTTTACGCGATTTTGTTTCTGGACTTAGGCTTGGGTTATGAGCAGTTTGCCTGGCTCAATGTGATTTGGGCGGTGGCCATTGTGGTCTTAGAAGTGCCTTCGGGAGCCTTGGCTGACCAACTGGGGCGGCGTAATCTGGTGATTGCTGCGGCAGTGTTGATGATTGCTGAGTTGGTGATTATCTGCTTGGCCCCGTTGGGTGGGGGAGCGCTGTTGTTTGCTATGCTGGCAGCCAATCGGGTGCTTTCAGGTGCTGCTGAAGCGGCGGCAAGTGGGGCTGATGAAGCCTTGGCCTATGACAGCCTGCCAGAGGAAAATCGCTCGCAGCAATGGGCTAAGTTAATGGCCAAGTTAATGTGTGCTATGGGCATTTTCATGGCGGTGGCTTTTGTGGTGGGCGGCTTCTTGTATGACCCCTCGATTGTTGCTCGGCTCGTTGAGCGCTGGGGCTGGGACTGGGCGATGCCAGAGGCTGAACAAACGCTTAAATGGCCGCTTTACTTAAGTTTGCTCACCAGCTTTGGGGCGCTGGCAGCGGCTTTGAATTACCGTGAATTGGGTCACGAGCGCCAAAATTTATGGGAGAGTGTGCGTGGCAGTTTCTCGCAAGTTTTGGATACAGGGCGGTGGATTCTTAAGACTCCTGCGCCTCTAGCGCTCATTGCCATTGGGGTGGTCATGGATGGCTGGGCGCGACTGACGGTAACGAATCTTTCGGAGATTTACCGCCTTTTGTGGATTCCTGAAGGGTTTTTCGGGATTTTGGGCGCTGCAGCTGCCGCGCTTGGCATTTTCAACTCCTTTGTGGCAGAGAAATTGCATCAACGCCAGAGCGCACAGAAGAACTTTGGGCTGATTTTTACCCTCATTGCCCTGAGTTTGGCTTCGTTAATTTGGCCAATCCCCTACTGGGGGGCCTTGTTTCTGGTACCCATTTTCGTGGCGATGAGTTTTAATGGCTACTTTCTTTCGCAATATCTCCATGAGGTCACCCCCAGCTCGAGACGGGCGACCACTCTCTCCTTTAAGGGCTTGGCAATGAACTTGGCCTTTGGATTGGCGATGATTTTCTATGCGCTGGAATCCAAGGTGGTGAAGGCCTGGAGCCTCAAGCCCCCGGCACAAGCTCTAGTTGAGCCGACGGGCTTGGAAGAATTTGCTGCAGCGATTGCTTTGTGGCTGCCCTTCTTTTTGGGTACTGCCTTGCTGCTGTGGAGCTGCTTGCGTTGGCGTTATCGATGCTCGCTTGGGTATCTAATTGAGCAGAATAGGCAATAGCTTTGCGAGAATGGCTCACTACTCATTGAAGTAGTGATAGTAGATGCGGGAGTTATTTTCATCCACAACGATAAATATCTCACCTGCTTTGAGTTCCCCGAGGGTGAAGCCATCAGTGACTTCCTCGGGATTCCACCAAGTCATGGGCAGGAAGCGAGCCTCTGGCTGAGGGAACAGAAGTTCTTGCTCGATATTCGGCAAAATGCGCTGACCAGTGTATTCTGTGGAGCGCTGCTTGGCACGACTGTGAGTGGAGAGCAAGTAGCGCACGGAGTCCAGAGGAGTTTGCTCTGGGTTGCCATCCGAGCCATAAACTGGTTTGAGGTCGAAGCGGTAAAATTCTACTAACTTTGTGCCGTCGCTAAAGACAAGGTAATAGACGTCAAAGGCATTTTCTGGAAAGATAAAATCTGCTTGATAGGTGGCAATGGCGCGGCTCACGGGCTCGTCGGAACGAAGTTCTCTGGTGCCCTGAGATTCACAGGAGGTGAGGCAAAGTAGCCCGAAAAAACTCAACAACACACGCATAGAAAGCTTAGATTAACGCCTGTTAGTTTACACCGATTTCAGGATTCGAGCAACTAGAGGGAAAATGAGCCATGCAAAAATCGCGCCAAGACAATCAGCAACAAAGTCATCGAGGTCTAAGCCTGTGCGCCAAGGCAGAAAGGCCTGAGTGAGTTCGACCAGCGCACCAGCTAATGCACCCCAGCCAATCACCACCCAGGCAGTCTTGGCATTGCTCAACTTCGCAAAAGCCATTCTCCAGCCCAAGCCAATGGCGAGGCTCAAGGCGGCGATGTAGCCAAAGTGGCCGAATTTGTCCCAGCTTATCTGAAATTGCCAATAAGGCTCAATCTTGCCCGAGGGCATAGGGATGAGGGTGAGCACGAGCAAAAGAGCGGCCAAGCTCCAGCTGACTGCGCGCCAGAAAGGGGACTTGGTAAAGGGCTGGAGCTTTTGGCGCAAGGAGGCTGGCATGAAAAGCTAGCAGCAGGATGATTGAGGTGAGCACGAGCCGGTGGCAACTTGGCTCGCCTGCGCTTCAACGGGGTCAAGATTGCAGGTGTCTGGAGCTAAGCAGGCAGTCGCCATGGAGGCAAGTTCAAACTGCAGCACTGGGCGAATGCTGTTGAGTTGGTAGCGCTCGACACTGCGCTCTCCGGTGAGTTCAATCTCAACTTGAGCTTCTTTGATCTCTGGAATCTGAGATTGAGCGCCTTCAAGAATTTTGAGAAGCTTCGTGGTAGGCAGGCGGTGCTCCGTGTCATTTGCTACGAGAATTTGCAGCACAGCGGCTGATTTTTGTCGTCTGATGCCTCCGCAGTCAAGAAAATCACGAGCTTCAATTCCCACTTCTGTTAAGTGAAAGTGAGCAGCGACATTCTGTTGAGAGGGCAAGGTAAGAGTGGGGTAGGGCGCTGGAGCCAGGCGGAGTTGAGACAAAAGTTGAGCAAAGGTCATGATGAGTTAGTTTGGTGATTTTTCTTGAGGAGGAAGAGTGCTGTAGCGCAACACGATGGCAAATAGGGCACCGAGGATGGGACCAAGGAAATAGACGGGAAAAAGCGAGCGAAGCGCAAGGTTATCACCACTGAGCAAAGCAGGACCAAGCGAGCGCGCAGGGTTCATGGAGGCGCCACAAGCAGGACCTGCGAACATGGCCTCCAAGCCCACCACAGCTCCAATGGCAATTGAGGCAAGCAAACCCTGTTCTTTGGAGCCTGTGGCAACGCGGAAAATCACCAACATGAGAATGGCCGTGAGCACAAATTCCAACCAAAAACTACCTGCCATACCAATTTTGGGCAAGGTGCTTCCCAAAGCACTACCATCAAGGGGAAACCAGACTTTGAGCGTGGTAGAGGCGAGTACTGCACCCAGAAACTGAGCGCCAAGATAGCCGGGAACCAGACTCCAAGAGAAGTTGCCAGCCGTGGCAAAACTTAAGGTAACTGCAGGGTTAAAGTGGGCTCCGCTGCTGGGACCAAAGGCTTGAATGAGAGCCATCACCACAAGGCCAAAAACCAAAGCGATACCGGGATGACCAATGGCACCATCGCTCCAGTAATTAATGACCACAGCCCCCGTGCCGGCAAGAACCAGAGTAAATGTGCCAATGAACTCTGAAAAGAGCGCGCGCAAGAAGGGCGGGGGAGTTAGCCTTGTAGCGAGTGAATCTGTCATCTGGATTTTAGACTGAGTTTACGCTACCAGCAAGTTTAGTTGATTCTTCTTTTGTCACGCAACAAGCGGGATGTTGAGAGGCATGCAAAGCATCTGCGTTTACTTGTGCGAGTAGGTCAGCAGAGGGGGTGAACGGCCCCATCTCCAATTGCCGAAGCCACGAGCCAAGGCCATCAGCTAGTGAATAGTGAACCCAAGTGCCGCGTTTTTGGCTGCTGACCAAGGAAGCGCGTCGAAGCACGGCTAGGTGGCTTGAGAGCGTGGACTGAGGAACTTCGAGCAGTGCCTGAAGATCACAGACGCAAGTATCAGGGTACTTGGCGAGGAGCTTGATGATACGCCATCGAAGCGGATCGGCACAAGCAGAGAGTGTACCAAGAAATTTATCCATCAATGAAATACGATATATCGATTTAATGGATTGTCAAAAAATATTGTGAACCTTCTTCAACCCAAACTATGCATTGGACTTTAGGGCATCTCTAATTACCTGCTTTTAGGCGATAGCGCAGAAATTTTTTTCTCTGGCGCTAAGGCGGCAAAGCGTGCTCCCTTGAGTTTTTACTGCTCGTCAATTAATATCAGCTCGAGAAAACGCTGACCGCTTTGGGTTAGGTGGGCGCGATTGCCCACGCCAGTCAAGTGACCTCGGGTGAGGTGGCGATGATCGATTGTGGAGGATTTTACCCTAGCCAGTTTTGGGCTCATTGTCTTGCTTTCATCAGGCTCAACACGCAAAGGTAAGCCATATGCGGAAAAAGTAATTCGCCAACTATTGCCCTGAATTGCCTTGTCGCCTACACGCAGCCAAGGATAACGCCTTACGAGAGCCAGCTCCTTTCCTGTGGAGGGCACAATTGCCTGCCAGTACGGCTCTGCATTGGTGGCAAGGAACTCAGGAATGCTCAGCTCTTTATTTTTCTGCTTATCAAGGAAAAACTGCCCGAGATCAAAGCCCAGTAGGTTCATTCCGTTGTAGATGTTGTGATGATTTGGGGTATTTAAGTATTGATCAAACCAGTTTTGAAAATTATCGCTTAAGCGCAAGCCAAGCTCTAGGTGCAGGTGAGCACGGCGCATATTCAAGCCAACACCTGTCCAACCAAGTCTGCCCAAGGGATCGCCCTGCTTGACAATTTGCCCGGTTTCCACCCGCGTGTCGAGCATGTGGGAGTAAAGAGCGTAGTAGGGAGAACCATCCCAAATATGCTCAACCACAAGATAGCTGCCGTAGTTACTTTTCTTTGGATCCGCACTAACATGGACGACCTTTCCATCGGCCATGCTGTGAACCATGTCTTGGGGAACACCTTGAGCGTTGCGCTTGATGGGGGAAATATCGATGCCCTCATGGAATCTGGTGTACACAACTTGACCCTTGATGCGCTTTGGGTCACGACAAAAGCCGTAGGTGCCCGCTTGCCAAGGCCGACTGGGCTTGCCCTCGAAGTTTCGGTCTACATACATGTAAAACTTTTCTGGCTGGCCACGAAATAAGGCATCATTGTCCGTTGGCAGGATGATATCTGGGGCTTGAGCGAGGCAAAATTGACTAAGCAAGATGCCCAAGCTTGGCAGGAAAATCATCAAAGAGGCGCGAAAATCAATCATCTGTGAATAGCGAGGGCTAGAACAAAATTCGCTGAGTTTCTATTTGTTGTTGTGCTCCACTTCTTCTTTTAGCTTGAGGAGCTCATCGATTGCCAAGCCTCCCCAGAGAACGATGATTCCATCTTCGATAGGGGAGTCAACTTGGAAATAGTTGTTTGCCCGGCCATTGACAAAAAGCAGCAAATATTCATTTCTGCCCATTTTCTGGATACTCAAATCGTGAAGTTTTCGAGTACCAAGCGCATCGAGCTTCAAGGCGACCACATTCCCTTCACCTTGCTCTTGGGGGAGCGTTTGGAAAGCCTCGATGCTATCCTGCTGTAATTCAGGGAATTTGCGAAAAAAGCGCACTCCCTGCGGAGTTTCTAGGGGTTGAACAAATTGTTCTCCTTCTTGCTGGGCGCCTTCTTGGTGCAGAGAAATGCGAATTTCTGGCTGACGGTTGACATTCGTGCCACAAGAGGGCAGGCACAGAAGCAGAGCAAAAAACAGCAAATAGGGGCGAAGTTGAGCTGAGTAAAGCATGAGAGCAGTAATTCTAAGACTATTTTTTCAGTCAAGCAAGTTTGGGTTAAATGGCATCATCCAGAACTTCTCTTGGCCTAAGTCTTGACTTTGAGGGGAATTTTTGCTTTAACTTAGACTCCTAATTAGTGGGCTTGGGCTCATTATTGACGAATTTCCTTATTGTTTTTTATTGGCGCTATTCTTGAATTGCATCCATCTTAAAAACGCACGCTAAAAACTCCAACCTTAAATTTACTTACCATGTCACTTGTTAGTGAAAAAGATCTTCCCCCCAAACTTCGAGACCACTGGAAAAAAGCCTCTGAAGCGGTCAAGCGGCAAAACTGGGAGTATGCCGCAAGCTTTCTAGAGCTAATTGTTCAAGCAGAGCCAAACTGCTTAGATGCGCGCAAACTTCTGCGCCACAGCCGCATTAAACAATTTGAGGCCAAAGGCGGGAAAAAAAGCTTTCTCAGCTTAGGAAATTCCATGGGCAAGGCCAAAGCAGCTGCCAAAAAAGACTTCGCCGAAGGCTTCTGGGAAATTGAAAAAACACTCGCCAAAGAACCCTTTTCAATAGAGGCCAATAAGTATCTCTATGAATTAGGTGTTACCCATAATATGCTGGAAACGGCTGAATTTGGCCTTGAAACTATTGTTCGTGGCGACCCCAAAAATGTCAAAGTAATGCACCAGCTTGCAGAGCATTACATGGCCAACGAAAAGCCGGATGAAGCCTTCAAAGTCTATGAGGCCATTCTCAAGGTAGAGCCAACGGACCTCAAGGCGCAAACCTCGATGACGCACGCCTCAGCGCGTTCTTCAATGCTCAAAACTGGCATGGAAAAAGAGGGCACTGACATGCGCTCTATGTTGGCCAACGCAGATGAGGCCAAAGAGTTGGAGGCAAGCAACCGTGCTGGTATGACCAAAGAGCAGATTCAGGCTCAATTAGCTCAGTGGTCAGAGAAGTACAACGAAGATCAAACCAATCTCGAAGCGGTGAAGAAAATTGCCTCGCTTTACGAGCAGCTCAACGACTGGGCCAATGCCCACAGCTTCTACGCCTACGCTGCTGGCCTCTCACCAGGAGACACCAGCTTGGAGCAAAAAGCACTCACTGCAGAGACCAAATTTGCCGAAGCTCAAATCAAGGAATTGGAAGATCAGCTCAAAGAAACTGACAATCCTGAGCAGCGAGACGCCATCGAAGCTCAAATTGCCGAAACCCGCCGCAACCGCGCAGAGCACACCGTTGTCGAAGCCCAAGCGCGAGTTGAGCGCAACCCCACAGACCCACACTTGCGGCTTGAATTAGCCAGAAATCTTTACTTTCTTGGGCAGCATTCAGAGGCCATCCCACACCTTCAACGCGCTCGCACCAATCCTGCTATCCGCGCTGAATCCCTGCTACTTTTGGGCAGAACCTACGAGGCAAAGAACATGAATGACCTCGCGGCAAGCCAGTATCAAGAGGCCTTAGCGGACATGCCCACGATGGACGCCACCAAAAAAGACCTTCTTTACCAGCTCGCCTTGGTCTATGAAAAACAAGGCAATGAAGAAGAGTATATCAAGGCCTTGAAAGAAATCTACGGCGTTGACTATCATTTCCGCGATGTGGCCAGCCGAGTTGAAGCCAGCTACGCTTAAGATAGTCTTAATTAGGAAACTCTCACTTGCCTTCATTTCTTCTGTCAATTTCTATCCATGTCTCAAATCCTCGCCTTCTCTGG
>JAOXNJ010179994.1:0-10508 GCA_028566655.1 Metis holothuriae
GTTATGAGTGAGGTCTTTGTTGCTGTCGTTGTGCTCGGCACTGATCATCTTGTTGGATGTGAAGTCGACATTGCACTGACTGACAAGACAATAATCTCCACTATTGACCAAGAGTCGCCGGCCTTTTTCCCCAACCGCGAATGGCGCCGCAATTCGCCAAACGTCGCATGTCTTGTCTTGTCTACTAAGCCGACCAATGGGAAATTTCCCACATTTCCCACTGCACAAGCCGAAAACCAATGAATTCTTACTTTATCTTCTTCTTTTCTTTTGTCTTTTTTTAGCTTCTTCTACTTCTTTATTCCTTCTTCTTTTAGTCATTTTACTTCTATTTTTGCTTATGATTGCTGCTTTTATTTGGATTTGTTGTGACTATTACTACTACTTTTGCTACCACTTTATCCTTGTTCATTGATTGCTTTTGCTCTCTTGTTATTACAGCCGCTTTTTTGCAACCAAGACGTAAATAAATAATGTTAATTATTAGCAAGTGTTCCAAGATTATATGAAATTGAGGAAATAAAGGTGCGTGATTGTGCATTACTATTAGAATTGTAGAAGAATTGATCGAATTTTCTTCTCAATCGATTTCATTTGTTGGACTCGTTCCTACTATTTTCTGAATATATTGAATTATATTAGTAAAACAATGACACTAATGCAATCAAAATATTAGTAAAAAGCAAATTGAAAAGTTCTTTACAGTACATACATTAATAAGGCAGGCAAAAAAAGAGACATTCATTTTTCTGCATTTCTGCCAAAAATAAACCTGAAAAGGTGAAACAACAACAAGAACAACAAAAATTGCATGCACCGAATTCGCTCCAAGTTTTGATCGTGGATTGAATTTCATCAACCTAATGCCAAATTACGCAGAACGCAGATTTTGTCGTAGTCAGAAGAAAAGTTGCAGTAGTAGAAGTAGTAGTCGCAGTCGCAGTAGTAGTAGTAGTAGTAGTAGTAGAAGTAGTAATCGCAGTAGAAGTAGTAGTAGTAGTAGTAGTAGTAGTAGTAGTAGTAGCAGTAGTAGTCGCAGTAGAAGTAGTAGCAGGAGTAGTAGTAGTAGTAGCAGTAATAGTCGCAGTAGAAGTAGTAGTAGTAGCAGTAGTAGTAGAAGTAGTAATAGTAGTAGTAGTAGTAGCAGTAGTAGTAGTAGTAATCGCAGTAGTAGTAGTAGCAATAGTGGTTTTTGTGCTAGTAGTCATAAAAGTAGAAGTAAATATGAAAGTAGTCGTAGTCGTCCTAGTTCTAAAAAGAGTATCCCTAGCTAGTTGTTTACTTGAGTCGGTGCAAAGTGAGTAGACGTTCTTCATGTGCGTGAGCGAGTGCTCGGCTTTCAAGTTTGCTGCGTCGTAAAGACGAGAGTTATCCACAACTTTAAGAGACGACTCGACCGCAACACCAATTAAAACTGGGGCCAAAACAAGAACGAAATATTATATTAAGCACTAAAAACGAGCACAAAAAGAGTAAAAAGACTAAAATAAGGAATTAAAAGACTACAAAAATGACTGAAAAAGGACTACAAAAAGGAATAAAATTGCTATTAGACCTTCAACGTCAACAAAAAAAGGGATCAATACCACACAACACTTCCAAAACACTCTTTATACTAATACGTACTACTTACGTTTTTTTCTGAACCAATGTTTAACTATTGTATCATGGACCCACACCCAATTTATCAACAACAAAATAAAAACAGCAAAAAAATTTAAAAAAATGTATGAAAAGAAGCCAAATGTGTCCAAAATCGAGCGAGATGGAAAGCAATTTGTTGTTGGGAGTCCCAGCCACTCTTAGGTAGTTTATATCGAAGAGTTTGTTGGGCCACGTGACTGACATTGGCGCCACGCGATTCTCTGGGAGGCGCTGATGAGGTCGACGCACGCGACCAACTCGCTTCCGGCCGCCAGACAAGCCTAATGATATTGCGTACATCAATAAAAAGGGGTTAAAAAACACTACAAAAGTTCTCAATAGTCGATAGTAATGAGGGCAATGAGAAAGGGAACCAAGGGTGAAATTCAAATGGACAAACTCAGGAGAAATGCCTTTAATAACAACACTTTAAGTAAAGAAACCCAAGACATTTCATAAATATGAACCAATTACAGATGTTGATCGCTTTATGAAGAATCAAGGTTAAGGAGAAAAAACGAATGTATGATGGCCATAATCAGGAAAATGGAGAAACTTGAAATTAAAAGAGAAAATAAAGTTTACATAAATGTAGAACAGCTCAAGTACTTCTTAAGATATCTGTAATCGTTCATACAGGTAACACAATTTGGAAGTGATCAACAAGAACCTCAATTTGTTCATTAGAGTGGCATGTTCTTACTCTGAACACTTTATAAATGTCGTGTCAGGTCACACTAAGGCTCAAGGGGGTCGAGTCGTTTTGAAAGGGACAAAGACGTAGACAAAAGAGCGCCCCCTTTTTGCCACAATAATAACCTGAAAGAGACATTTAGAAACAAATATACATACGAACTGCAATTAGAGTGTCTCATTTATCGCCTGTAAATCAAACACATGTGAATCTAAACAGTTTGTTGAAGTAGTACTGTAGAGAAACACGTGTGGTGTTGAGCCACGTGATAGTGCTGCGGCCTGGTTTTGACAGGCGCCTGATTGAGCAGCAACTCATTTCATTTTGTTCGTGTCGAATTGCAACTCCAAATTGACTGCTCAATGAACACTCACTCACTCACTCGCACCTGCGATCGCTGCGGATTGCCAGCCAAGACCGTGTTGAGCCTCCAGGGGTGCAAGTTGATCCTCTGGCGGCAAAAACACCTCCTCTCCTTGGATTGAACACAAGGTTTGATCAACATTAGACGCATTTTCGGTATGATGTTGGTGCTGAAGTCGTCTTGGCCCGCTGTCCTTGGTCCTCATGTCGAGCTCCGACTGCAGGCACGTGTTGTGCACGGGGCCCTGGGGGTCTTGGACACGCACTCACTCCTGATGGGTTCATTGCTGGTTGACGCATGGCCCTCACTTACAGCCAGCTCATCAGGCGCGTGTGTTCGATCAAACGTTGACACCAAGCCACTCGTGTCCTAGACGTTCGATTGACAAGGCTAATAACACGGGAAGCCAATGCATTACGAGGGGGCTCACGCAGTCGGGAGGTGTGTTCCAAAGAAGTGGCTCTTATGAGTCGTAGGGACTTACAAGTAACGCACTCAGCAATCGCCGCAAGAGGCACATACAAACACGTAATTGGGGAAAGAGGCCCGGGAAAATAGGTTATATGGAACATTACATTTAGAATACGACTTTTTTTCGGAATTTTATAATTAAAATAAAAGGGGAAACTGCATACATAGAAGATAAAGGTAAATTTTTGAAGTCCGTCCATCTTGACGACTCACTGACACTATGGTGCTGTAAACTAGACTGTCTGACGATTTAAAGACAGTTCTGTGTGGTTTTCTTGGTTGGCATCTAGACTTACATAGTAAAGGGGATCCACACTCTCACAGATGGATGAATGGCTCGACGAGTTTGCGACGTCGGTCATTGCACTCAAAAATACACACATTCCATCAAATTTTCTAAGAATAGGAGTTTGAAGACGCCGTCTCAATCAAACCTTACACACTATGTACTCCAAGAGGCCACATGGAGAAGCCGCAGTGGGTTTAGTCTAAACTCAAAACCAAAGGGAGGCCGAAGTCAATTTTCTTCCTTTCTCTCAAACTCTAATATGTAGTTGTAATAACTTCTTTAAAGAGGGGTTTCGCCGTGAGCCCACGAACTTAGGATGTTAGTAGAAGAAGAAGAATCTCTCGCGTGCAGCCACGCTGAGTCCTCTCCAAATTCGCTTGAGGTGCAAGTACTGCACAATGGCCCTGAAGCAGATGAGCAACCCGAAGGCCATGATGAGCCACCAGAGCCACGCGTTCTCGCTCGTACCCAACGCCTCGCGCCCGTTCATGGCCGAAGAGCGCTTGATGATCAGCGTCCACTTGGTCAGGGACAACCCGAAACCGGCCAAAGCTCCATATCTGAAAGGGAAAAGACAATTAAAACTACTGAAAGCTATCTAAATGGATAAATAAGTCATCTTTAAATATTTGTGGCGTTTCGTGCCTGGCAGCAACAGTGTGACAGAAGCACATGAGGAGCAGGAATCCGATCCAATTGAAGAGGAAGGCGGTGAGAAAGGCCGTGAAAAAGACGAAGTCGTTGCCCAACAAGACGTCGTCCCCGTCCACCACGGCGGCCGAGGAGGCCACCACGTCACTCGACTCCAACTCACCCCTACAATTCATCAATTTTACTCATTAAACATCGCCATTTCCATTTAAAAGAGGTTATTTCAGGCCAATTTCTTGTCAATTAAAGCCACAAATTGATTGCCTGGGATAAAGCGCCAATCTGAGGAACTGGTTCCGTCTGCCGCCCACGCCGTCAGCCTCGTCGTGTCTCGGCCTGGGACTAATGACGGGTGGAGGCAATCCGCGCTCCTCCGCATCTATCAATCAAGCCATCAATCAATAGACAAGAATTATGTACATTAACAAAGAATAATACGAATGATTGATTGTAGAGTTTGAGTGGAACCTTTGATTCTGGCGGCCTCCTCGTAGGTAGGCAATTCGGCGGCCACCTTGTACTCGGGCAAGGGCATGTTGAGCACCACCTGCTCCTGCTGCTGACGGCCAGACTCGCTGTCGGCCTTCTCGCTGTAGGAGGGCGGCGGGTCCGAGTATTCGCCCTGCTCCGCGTTGCCCGCGTTGTTGTTCACATTGTTGTTGTTGTTGCTGTTGTTGGACGCCATGGTCGTCTTGAGCCACGTCGATGGTGTCGACAAGTGCGAGGATAAAGAGCCAGAAGACAATCGCCAGTGCGTAGGCCAACAGAGGAAAGCTGCCAAAGCTGCCAATTTGCGTGATCAGCTGTCGTCAGCTGTCGCGAGCTGTGACCAGCAAAAGCGTCTTGAAAGGCGGCTAAACTGGCAACACGCGCCAATCCTATTCACTTGAATCGGAGGTTTCTGGTCACAGGGAGGATGTGTCAGCTGTCGCTTCCCCGTTGGCTCATCTTTTTCAAAGAGACTGTTATTCACAGACAGACGGCCTACCTACTCGTTCCTGGAAGAGAGAGGAGCTGACCTCGCACCACTCGATCCTGTCGACGTTGTCCACGTTGTCATCGTTGTTGTCGCTGTCGTTGTTGTTCCTGTTGCAGATCTGGTGGTCGTTGTCGTGGAGATGGCGTTTTTGCCGGGCCTGCGCAAGCAGCTGAACAAGGCGAACCAGTTCGTGTCGGAGCGCTTGAGCGGCGCGGAGGGGACCAAGCTGGACGACGAGTTCACGCTGATGGAGCGCCGCGTCGACGTCTTCAGCGACATGCTGGAGGACCTGCAGACCAAGACCAAGGAGTACCTGCAGCCCAACCCCACGGTCAGGGCCAAGATGGCGGCCGTCAAGGGCATCTCCAAGTTGTCGGGGCAGGCCAAGTTGTCGACCTACCCGCAGCCCGAGGGCACGCTGGGCGAGGCCATGGCCAACTACGGCCGCAAGATGCACAACTTTGACTCCGAGTCGGTGTACGCCGCCGCGCTGGTGGAGATGGGCGAGGGCCTCAAGCAGATGGCCGACCTCAAGTACGCGTTGGACGACACGGTGAAGCAGAACTTCCTGGAGCCGATGAACAACTCGCAGAGCAAGGACTTGAAGGAGGTGCAGCACCATCGCAAGAAGCTGCACGGTCGCAAGCTCGACTTTGATTGCAAGCGCCGGACCGGGGCCAGAGAGGACGAGGTGAAGCAGGCCGAGGAGAAGTTCGCCGAGTCCCTGCAGTTGGCTCAGGTGGGCATGCACAACTTGCTGGACGGCAGTGGCGTCGAGCACGTGTCGCAGCTCAGTCAGCTCTCCCAGGCACTCTTGGAGTACCACAAACAGTGCACGACCGTTTTGCAGGACTTGACCAAACAGCTTTATGCCAAGGTGAACGAGGCCTCCATGAAGCCGCCCGTCGAGTTCACGCCCAAGACGCTGGAGGACTTGGGGATCGAGCGCAACTCCCATTCAGATCTGCACGGAAGTCACCCCAATCTGGCGTCTGCCACCAAGCCCATGCACTCCACCATCTCCTCCCACAGTCTCAACAAGATGACCTTCAACAGCTACAACGTTGCCGCCAACAACGACAACAACAACATGTACAGTGCTGCTCCCTACAGCAGTAGCAGCTCTTACAATGTTGCTGAGTCGAATGACAATTATAGCTCGAAAAGTGAGGATGCCAATGCAAATCTGCTGATATCCTTCAATTCGCCTGGGACGTCCTCCACTACTTCTTCTTGGAACAACAGTGCTTGGCATCAGCCCCCTGTAGTGCATCGATCAGCTCCGTCTGCTCCCTCAGCAACAACTTCCTCTACTTCCACTTCAACCACTTCGACCTCGTCTGGACCGCGGTGCAAAGCCTTGTACGACTTCGTGGCGGAGAACCCGGGCGAACTGAGCTTCTCGGAGGGCGACATCATCACGCTTTCGTCGCAGATCGACGCCAACTGGTTTGACGGAGCCGTCAACGGGAGACAAGGCTACTTTCCAATCGCTTACGTGGACGTTATTCAACCTCTTCCCTAGAGGATTCTAGAAACGACTCGAAATCTACGTAGACGACGCAAATTGTGTATGGGCTATAACACGCTTCAAAAGACAGTTCGAGGAGTAATTCAATCGTGAAAATTACTACATCGACGTGATTTTGCGCGCAATTGTCCTGTAACGTGCACATCTCTTCCTACCGGCATCTGTGAACCATTTTTCTACTTTCATTATAACACACATATACATCTCAGTTCTTTTACCAAATTTCTTCTGGGCGTTTTTTTCATTTTTCGCAAAATGGGCGCAATGTCCTCAATTTTGGAAGTTAGGGTGCAAGGAAACTTTTTCTGTGTGCCTAAAAGCTACTAACGTCTCTTTCCAGTATCTGCAGTTTATGTTGATACAACTCTAAGACCTATCTTGGTCTAAATCACTAAAGAGATTGATTTATTCGTAGATTATCTGAACTGCTGTGCTGCAAATGCCGTCCAAGTAAGTCTGTCAGAATCAGGGATTTTGTGGCCGAAGTGTTTTTGGTGCTCTGTGTGCACATCTGTGTGACATCAGCCTTGTTTGCTTTGTATACTTCTCAGGTTGTTCGGCACTTGTGATGGCTTTTTTCACCCAAAAGTTTACTCACCCATATCCTCTGGAAAAGAATTACACTGAAGAATTCGATAACTGACTCCCAATTTCTAATCATTTTTATCAAAGTACATTTTCTTATGTACCATTGGTTTTATCTGCGAATGGTTTTATCTTCTCGTATCAATGCATACGTTTGTGGTTGTTGCTGCTTGTGTAACTTTAAGATCTGAAACGCGATTAAGAATGTTTAATTTCTACACACAAGGCACATAGAATGGTACTTACATAAAATCGATTTAATTCTTGAGTGTCTTAAGCGCTACTTGTTTGGGTTGTTCGAGTTGACAACTCGAGTTGTTTCGAATAAAAACATCTCCATATCATGTATAAAAATCAACTCGCAGTTTGGGCTAAAAACTTGAATTCCGATGCAATCAAAACTTCCAAAGGCCCAAACGCACGAAGCGAACAAAGCCTTGTAAGTTGGATTTATTTCAATTTTCAAAACTCTTCGTTCCGAAATCCGAATGTTGCGAGATGTGTATAAGAAGTTCTGTTTGAGTTCGATTAAGAAATTAGAAACGGCTTACCCTAGTATTTTTATTGATTATGAACAAGAGAAACTCTGAAAAAAGCAAAAATTGGAAAAGGAAACATAGATTTATTAGAGTTTTTTTTATTGTTGCACTGAGATCGAAGCTACTAATTGGCTCGGTTTGGTTTGGCTCGGTTTGGCTCTAAGAGGCAAGGTTACGAATTGCGATAAGCCTCAATTTTTCCTTACATCTCTTCTGAGGGAGCCTTTTTTCCTATCTGTAGTCAACGTATTTAATTTTTCGTCGTCAGAGTGTCAGGGCAGGTGGCAAAATTATCGTCATCGTCCCCGTTATCGTCGCCGCTCTCTTCATTGGGAGTGCTATATTCCAAGTCCAGGTCGTCGTCCTCGGATGAACTGCTTGAATTCAAGTCAACTTCCATTCGCAGTTGAGTAAAACGCTGAATTTTGATGCTACTTTGATTCACATCTGCACCTTCATCATTTGACTCATCATCTCTACTTTCTTCCAAGAAAGACCTGTTGAACATGTCTTCAGCTTCCACTCTCCATTTTCGAAGGTCGTCATTGCTAAGCCTTTTCATCACGACATGGGCGGCCTCAGGTGATTGCAAGGCTCGCTTGCGCTGTCTAGTAATGGGGCCACTCGCCTCTTTTTGGGTCTCCTTCTGTCCGTCTTCATCGGCGTTCTTTTTCCTCTTCTTATTCTTTTTTCTGTTTTTATTCTGCTCTTTATCTGTCTTTTCATTGTCATCGCCTTTGCTTTTGCCTTCGCCCGCCACTTTGTTCTTGTTCTCGGGATGTAATTGATAAACTTGTTCAGGATTGACTCCTTCATGGAGTAGTCTGACGCGCTCCATGACACTGTCCATGAGCGCTGACGACACTCCTTGACTCGCGCTGACTTTGTTGGACTTCAATTGCTCGATGCGCTTTGAAATTTCGCGAGCTCTGGAGTGGTCATCAGTCAAAGGTATAAAGTGAGACTTTTGATGATTCCGCATGACGAGTCTCAATTTCTGTTCTCCTAACCCTTCTTGTTCGATAGATTCGACTTCGACGGCCACAACATACTTGCCTTGGGTCACTTTCGAAATGTCTACCATGTTGTTACTAGATTCAGCCTCCTGACTTTCCAATTCAAGAAATATGGGAACTTCATTTTCTTCAGTGGTGCAGTCCGTTATTAGGCAAGGGTTCGGCGTAGTGCCATCAGTCACTGTGATCATTGTTGATGTGGTCTTAATTACACGGCAAAAGAAATCGAAGGTGCCAGGGACATCGATCTCAGATATTTTGACTTCTTTACTTGTTCTAGACCGTGCATCACCATCCTCGTTGTCTTGTGCCTGTTGCAATCTTTTCTCTTTTTCTT
Organism: Metis holothuriae; assembly: GCA_028566655.1. Classification (NCBI taxonomy): domain Eukaryota; kingdom Metazoa; phylum Arthropoda; class Copepoda; order Harpacticoida; family Metidae; genus Metis; species Metis holothuriae. The sequence goes on from JAOXNJ010179994.1 coordinate 9,101, forward strand.
TTTGCCACCAATGTCTTAGTTCGAGTACTCGAGCCTCATCCTCTGCAGTGAACTGAAATGTGGCGCTGTTTTGCTTGCATATAGGAATGATGGGATCGTCGACTTTACCAGGGATTACAGTGACGGAGGCGCCACTGAAAACACGGCCAGTTAGCTCTTCCTGCCACCACTGCACAACCATGTGGTGGATTCTGATTACATCATCCTCGTTTAGCGGAGGAAAGAGATTAGGGTTGTCTCCTAGTATGCTGAACTGATAGTCACTGTGGTCAAACGATCCTTGGTAGTCTTCGTCGCGAATGTAAAGGGTTGCCATGTACTTGCCAGTTCTGTAAAACACAGTCGTATGCAATAAATATATTGTACACGTTCATAAGAAGAATTTCAAGATATAATTTAAGGTAAAAAACGTACCTAGTAAGGCTAGTTTCCCTGGCGACTTTGTTGATCACCGCCCATACAAAATACTTGTTCTGGTTGCCGACAGCTGTGCACTCGTTGAGCCTCTTGTATCCAACTCGAGACAATGAGCGGTGTTGATGCGGTACCACCGTGGCAACTGGCTTTGGCGACTTTTTGGACACAGACTGGGAACCACTCCCGTTCGTTTCGTCATCCTTACGCACTTTTTCGGTACTCTTAACACTCGGAGAAATATTCTTGGAAGTGGACGCGACCGGACCGACATTTGCAGCCTCAGGCAATGATTGTACTTGATGGCCATCGCCCACAATGTCATTCGACACTGCTTGATCTTCAGCTTGCCCCTCCTCTTGCCCACTATTGACCTCTGATTGGGCATCGTCTCTAGTGGAATTGGCAGGGGCATCGTTTTTAGCAGAGCTTGCGAAAGGTGTCGATTGAGGCTGCGAATCGGGAATTACGCTGAGACTGAGTTGGGTATCTGCATCAATCTCGGACGATTCTTCGGGGCTTATGTAGATGCCAACGAGCTCGTTGCTTCCGTCACTCTTCTTAATCTACAAACACAGAGAACAAGAAAATGAAACGAACCTCTCTATAAATCCGATAATTTTTTGTCAGAAATTGAAAGACAAGAGTAAATGACCTCGGTGCCAACATAGAGCAAGCAGCGTTCCTCCAAATCGCGTCTGTAGGGCAAAGTGGGCCTCAACACATAGGGCAGTTCGCCTTTGGGCCAATAGACGACCAGCCCCACGCGCTGCGGCTCGTCCCGCAGCTTCATTTCCTCGATGTTGTGATAGACGTTGGTGGCGAACGCGTTGAACAAGAGGATGTCGTGGTCGACGTCGGACACGGGCCTCAAGTGGTTCGTGGGGTCCAAGGACTGGACGGCCAAGTGCAGTCGGTGCTTGAATCGTGGGCTTCTCGAACTGTGGACGAGAGGGTCGACTGCAAGGAGACGAAGGAAGATGACGTAGCCCTT
>JAOXNJ010180105.1:0-10507 GCA_028566655.1 Metis holothuriae
ATGCCTACCTTTGAAAAAGAGCCAGATTCTCTTGCAGATGTAATGGAGATGGATCGGCCCTTTTATGTTACCAATGGTACATCAATGGAGAAATTTGTTGCAGGATTACCTCTGGATGAAGCCCAATACCTTTTCAAATCAGCAATTAGAGGAGAAAGATACTTATTTACTGACTCAAGAAACATGGCTATCAAAGAAGTTATGAAAGGCATATTGGATACAAGAGGGGTTTCTGTAGTATTAGAGATCATTGCTGATAGCTTTTATGATCAATATGTCAAAATGTTTGGCAACATGCCATTCCGCTTCAGTCCTCCCATTGCTTTTCTGCATGGAGGCTTGGCCCTTGAAAAGAATTCTGCCATTGCAAATGAAATTAATCCCATTCTTCTAAATCTGGTGAAAGGAGGGATAGTTGAGAAAATGATTAAGGAAAACCTTGACTCTCTCAAAACTGCTAGAGTGACAATGTTAGATCCCAATGCCAACAAGCCCATTACTATGGTTCCCTTGGTGTTGCCACTTATCTCATGGGCAATTGGCTTGGGCATCAGCGGAATTTGTCTGCTGGCAGAAATGGTTTGGAAAAAGTAGACTATTCAGCAGAGGTCTTCAGCATGGGCTTAAGGAAAAAAGGTTTTGTGGTAGGTTACAAGTTGTTTAACTTCAAAATCAATATTCAAGGAAAATATTGTCTTGATACCGCAATATTCAAGTCTCTTTAGCAGTTAAGAAATATTGGCACAAGGGATAATTTCACACCTGCAAAAGTACCCAGCACCAGAAAAATGGATGGAAGGGCGTTTGGGCACAATTAAAAAGTTTTGCACACAATGGAAAAGGAAGGTTGGCACAATGGATAGTGGAAACTGGTAAATGCTTGAAATCTCATGTGTGATTATTTGGGTTTGCAAAGATGTTTTTGTATTCAGAAATGATGAACACATTTCAAAAAAAGTCCCAAGTAAATGCTCATCAACCACAATCTTCACCTCTGAATAATATCTGTGTTTTTTTTTTCACACATTTCTGCATATAAAACAATTTTAAGAACAAAGACATTGTCAAACATTTCTTGCCAATCATGGTAATGCTTGCAAATTTGCAATTTTTTGCAATGGCCCTGTGTACGTACCATGACGTCTCATGTGTCTACAAGGAAAAATCTAAAGCACTATTTGCATGTTGTGAGACCAATTTTGAACATCTGAAATGATTGTCATTCGACTTTTGTCTTTTCACCAAATCTGGGAAAAGCAACTTGGTGTTCCCAGGTGGTGTTGCAAAATCCTATGATAAATTTGCAATTTGTTCGCCAAATTTGCAGATTGAGAATTTAAGACAAAATGTTGGCTATAATTAGCACTATTTGCGGCAAATGTCAGTGTGACCTTACCTAAACTAAAAATTTAAAGCAAGCGTTAAACAACGCAGTAATGGACAGAAGAAGTTTTATAAGATGCTTCATGTGTGATTGACGAATTTTATTACTTTTGAAGGCTGAAAACATCATTATTGCTTTATAGGTACAATTAAGTAGATGGAGTACATAGTAGATTAATGGATTGTCTTGAGGTTGCAGGAGTAGTCACTTCTCCTTTGTGCATTGCGGACGGATAATGGCAAGAATTTAGCTGCTCTAAGTACAAAGTCAAACATGAAACACAATACGAAAGGAATTGATTGATTGCAATTGATTAAGATTGATAGAAACGTATTAATGGCCCTGCATAGCAGCCAGTTTGGATCGGATCCAGACGACGTAATTGGCCACCTTGGTATAGACACCGGGCTTGTTGGCGCGGCCGCAACCGTATCCCCAACTCGTAATTCCTGAACGATAAGTCCAATCGTAAAATTGTATAAAACAGCAGTTGTTCACAATCAAATTTTCTACAAGATTTATTAGTAATTTTTTGTTCTAAAAAGTACCTAAGAGCGTCTTTCGACCGTCGATCTCGGCCACTGCGGGTCCCCCAGAATCGCCTTGACAGGCGTCGGCACCGTCTCCCTCTAGGTTTCCGGCACAAAACATGCCTGCACTGAGTCTCTGACTGCCATAAATCTCCTCCTGCTGACAAACCTCCCTGGGAATGAGCTTGATCTCGGCCTCTCTGAGGTCCAGCACGGTGTCGGCGTTGTGGCGGCTCTCGTCGTCGCCCTCGCCCCCCTCGTACCCCACCTTGCCCCAGCCCGTGATGGTCAGGTTCAGCCGCGGCGAGTACAGCAGCTCCGGCGGCGGCAGGCACACTCTGCTCACATAAGGACCCAGCTCGAAGCCATTGTCGTTCTCATCAGGTCTAATTAAGTCATTAAAAGGTCATTATGTCATTTAACTAACGTCATTTAATCAAGGGCTTTATGGCATTTTATTAGGGATTTTTGAACTTCTTGCCTGATCTGGAGGATGACCAGGTCGTTGTTGAGGTAGGGCCCCACGTTGTAGTTCTCGTGGTAGTGCACCTTGGCCACGTCATACTCCTGCTCGTGCTTGTCCTTCACGTCTACATTAATGGATAATATTAGTTAATAGGATCTTTTTTGACTTATTTTGTGACTTTTAATGAATTTTTTTGGTTAAAGCGTGTTTTTGTGAGTACTGAGAGTGAAATCGCCGACTCTGACGACGTAGGAGTTGATGGGGAAGTCCTTCATGCAGTGTGCGGCCGTCAGGACGTGCAGACTGGAAATAATGACGGCGCCGCACCAATGGTGCGTCCGATCTCGACCTCGAACACGCACCGATGCCTGCCAAGGATGCTTCCCCTTCTCTGATCTCTGGCCGCCTTCAATTTAAAGGTCACTTAATTAGTTAATTAATTATGTCATTAATTGACATATTAAATGTATTATTTACTGACTAATTATGTGATTTAGTGCGTTATATGAAGTTAAGTACCGGTGATTCTGGGAATGGCGTCCTGGGGCGGCATCTCCACCTTGACAACGCCGCACTCGTCCAGATCGAGGTGGAGGGAATCGTCGTTGTTGTTGTTGCTCCTCCTGTTGTTGTTGCTGGTGTTGGCCACGAACTCGAAGTCGTTGTCTGGCTGGTTGAGGGCCGAGACGCGCTTCTCGGCGCCGAACTCGGCCGAGCAGGAGACGGCCACGTCCTCGGCATGACTACAGTAGTGGTCGTGATGCCACAGATCCTTGTCCTATTCAACAAGAAGTGTTCGCTTTGATTGATTGGTTGATTATTTGATGGATTGATTACTCGGCATTCTTCGATGGTTGCTTCGTGTCCGTTGCAATTGCTGTCCTCGGTGAACCTGACCCAGATGGGCCCCTTGCCGCTGAGGTCCACGGAGCCGTTGTACACCTTGGCCAGGGTGCGGCCGTAGCCCAACATGTTGCAGACGACGCCGGCCTCGGCCTCGCCGAAGTGGTCGTCGCACACCGTGCCCCACACGCCGTTGTGGCGCACCTCCAGTCGACCCGAATCCACCGAGTCGCCGTCAACCAGTCTCACCTACAACATAATAATATGCATCACAATCATAAGTTCATTAGATCACTTGATTGATTGATTGATTGATTGATTGCCTGGAGTGGCAGACCGCATTTGGCGGGGTCCTCGTCGCTGGCGTCCTTGCAGTCGTTGACGCCGTCGCAGAGGTTGTTGACGTGCACGCACTCCCTGTTGCTGCAATGGAACTCGAATGACTCGCACTCCCTCGACGTCTTCCGACACCTTCATTACAAAAAAAAATCATCAATCTTCTATTATTCTCTAAAAAAAGACTTTTTTAAGTGTTTATTTTACTTGAGTCCAGCTTTTTCTAGGCCAGTGCAGGTGTGTCGATGGTTGTGGTGCTCCCCGAAGTGGCACTGCGCGATGTGCATCTCGTCCCCCTGACAGGCCATGTCGAAGACGTTGATCAGCCCGTACTCGTCCTCGCCCTGGTCCTTGAGCACGCGCTCCGCGCCCAGGTCGAAGCCCAACTGGCGGCAGACCACGTGCGCCTCCGTGAAGCTGAAGTCGTCATCGCACACGCCGCCCCACTTCTGATCGATCTTCACCTCCACCACGTCCCCGTCCCTGCCGCTGACCAATCTTATTGCTGCATATCGAAATTCCCCAAAAATTCATTAACCACTTAAAGACAATCAATCAAACGATTTCTAATTAATTGATTGATTAAGTAATCTTACCTTCAAAAGGCGTGGATGCCGGTCGTTTGACTCTTCCGCAATTGTCGTCGTTCTCTCCTCCCCTTCTTCTATAATAGGTCCATGCTCGCCGCTCAATAAGGGCGTCGAAGGGGTCGTCGATGGAATAACGATTCGATAATAAACATCGCTGCTTATCCTCGTTATAACCGAAGGAGTGACAAGTGCAATGTTTGGCCATAACACATTGTCTGGCACATTCCTCTAAGGTTATGTTTGCGATAGTTTCCTCCTTGCTCTGCAATTTGAAGCCGACCTCGGACTCGAAGAGTTGGCTGAACCGTTGGCAGTGCTGCTCGTCCGAGTTGTCCTGACAATCTTGTTCGCCGTCGCAAACGAATCTAGGAAGATTTCATCGTCAGAAATTGATTTTTCATAATATTTTTCATAAATTCATCTTATAGCACTTTATTATGCACTGATATGACTTATGAGTCATCAATATATACGTAGAGTGAATTTATTACCTGTTGAACACGCACTCGCCGGAGCCGCACCTGAACCTCTCCTTGCCGCACCCACCCTCGTTGTTGATTAACTTGTTGTTGTTGTTGCCGAAGTTGTTGGCGTTGCGGTCGTCCCTGCACAATCTCTGGAACCTGGTGTCTCTCCGCTCCTTCAGACTCTGACAAGAGGGCACGCTGCAGAAGTCGTATTCAGTCAAACTGATGTAACAAATGGGTTTCTCCTCGATTCCTCCCACATTGCGACAATAGTTGTGATTCCAAGAATTCTGACCCTCGAAGATTTCCTGCAATCCCGAAGTGTTCCAATAAAGACACTGTTGGCCGGAATCGCCTCTGCTAGCGAATCCTTTGTATTCGGCCCCAAACTCGTCTTCCAGACAGCCAATATCGATTTGGGGCGATTCGCACAAAAAGAATGCCTTATTTTCGACTTCCAGAACTTGCCAGAAGTAATAGTCGTCGAATTGGCTCAAAACAACTGCTGCTGCTGATTCAATTTTGGGTTTGTTTCGAAATTTCGAGATTTCGCTGGGAACGGATCGCTTCGAATCTTGCCAGAACACGTAGACATCTTCGGAATTGTCGCTCAAATCACTTGGTGCATTGAGTAAGAGCGCTCCGATCCAATATCTTGCTTGACTGTCAGCACCGTCGGATTCCCTGAGAATCTCACTTATTAGGTGACTTTGGCTCTCCGACTCGATTTCGAGCAATTTTCCGTCTAAAATGCTGCTTCTGCAGCTGCTTTTGGCCTCCCTGAAGCTCAGACTCTGCGTCTTGTGCACGTGCACGCACTTGTCGCCGACCACGACGCCGTCGCCGTTGCAGAAGGCGGGCGTGGCCATCTGGCAGACGATGGCCAACGCGTTCCGATTGAGGTCGCACACGTGCTCGTTGTAGTGCCAGTCGCAGTCGGCGAGCTCGTGCTCGTCGCCTCTGCACTTCAGGTCGAGGTTCAGCACGTCTCGATTACGTAACACGCCCACATCAGCCACCAAGGAACTTGTATTGATTGCGTGGTCAAAGTGGATTGCTTGGGACAATCCAAGTTGGTTGCAAATGACGTTGGCCTCGGATAACCCGAAATTTTGCGAGGAATCGCACAAAATTTGCCATCTCTCATTACTGTTGATCTCGACAAAACCCTTGTTCAGACTTTGACCCCCTCTCAATCTCAATTTCTGGCCCGATTCCGGCTTTGAAGCCTCGAAATTGATCAGGGCCTCGTGTGTAGTGGCCTGACCCAATAACAGAGCTGCCACTCCCTAATCATTTAATGACTTAATTAAGCATCATGAATTTATGCGTAATTATTGATTAGTTTTGTAAATTGATACATTATTCCAGAAATTTTTGTTACTGTTTTACCTGGGATTGTTGGGGGAATCTGAATGCATCCCTGCTGTCTCTGCTCCGGCCTTGAATGGTGCTGGCCAAGGTCGTCGCGACAAACACGCTGAACACGATGTTGTTCATCGTGAAGGCGAACATGTTGGCGAAATTCGACTCCTATCAATAACTCCGACTGTTATGTGTCACTCGATCCTCTCTCTCGCCAATTTCTGGGAATCACGAGTACATAGCAACACCTGTTAAAGGCCGAAATCTAGATAAAAAGGCCCTATTTCAACGGTTATTATTGACAAATGCACTAATATTCCCTTGCTTCCTTTGAAATTCTGTATTGTTCGATAATGAAAGAAAGGCGTTTTTATGTACTAGAAAGTCTTGCTATTGTCAAATATGGTACTTATTGTATTAATAAAAGGGCTTCCTATTGACAAAGAGGTCCTTTTTGTGTCGATGTCTCAGGTAGACTGACTTGAATGGCCTCAGTTGTTCTCACTGTACTACTATTTAAGGAATACAATACAAATATGTGTATACGATATGTGTTTAATAAGAAGTGTGTGTAGGGGCCTCGAAATGGCTTTGGCGACAATGACGCATTTGGCTTGAAGATCACGTGACACTTTGGTGGTTTTTTTTTATGTCGAATTCTTATTATTTGGTAGTAAAGCCCGAGTTCGTTTAATGTGACTTCATGAATGCACTTGAAATGCAATAAAAGCTTGCAAAAAAGTGCACATTTTTTCGCATTTTACCCAATGTCATTGCGTCTTACTACTTACTCGTATATTTATTAGGGGCTCGTCCAAGGAATGACATGAGTCTTACCTCAGTTGTTGCCGTTGCTGTTGCTGTTGCTGTTGCCGTTGCCGTTGCTGTTGCCGTTGCTGTTGCTGTTGCTGTTGTCCTTCTTCTCTAAGTATTTCTTATTGCTTTTCGTATTGCTGCCTAAAAGTGTTCGTGAGTTTACGCTACAGACTCTTAATAGCGACTGGAATGCACTGGAGCTTTCTTTCCTTTCGTCCAATAATAAGTGTTGTACCTTTAGCGTGACTCATCGAACAAACCGATGTAATAATGCACATTTCATGAACACTCAGCGTTCCCAGCAGGTACATACAGTGATAAGAGTTCAGGTATGGCCAACTACATATGTTATGCTTAGAGTCCTTGTAGAGGCCCTCTTTTCCAGGCCAGTATTTGTCTAAAAATGTACAGTGTTTATTGCACAGGTGTTTAGTACTGCTTATTTACTGTTAGTAGTTTAAATGATGCATTAGGGGAGCAAAAAAGGGGGCTTTTATTCCGACTTTTTGTTGACATTGTAAACAAAGTTTGATCTCTTTGGCCAAAAGGGGGAGTTGTTCAAACACGGACTCTCACGAGGATCGAATGACTTGAATACACATGTGTTATTAATAAAAGTTCAATAAACTCACTTTTTTGTTGTTTTTTTTTTTTTTCTGGGGCTTGGATTAGGCAGAAATTCACAATCAATCATTTATTTTATGAAGGAATAGCATTCTAAGCATCTGAAGTATTACACAGATTCTCGTTTTTTGTAGATCCTTTACATAATTCTGCTACTAATAGCAGAAAAGTAAAAAATGCAAATAGGTAAAATAGACATTAAAAGGTTGCATCGCCAAAGGCCCTGAATAATTTTATTTATTCTCACAAAATCACCCAAAAATAAAAACAATTAGAGAAAAAATATCAAAAAAGGAAGAAATAATGGCACAACCCTGTATTGCTTGCTTTAAAAAGTTTTTACTTAAAGTAATGCCTTAAAATAGCACCAAGGAAGTGCTTAAGAAAAAAGCCAATTTAGTTGCAGTAATCGAGTCCGGATGGGCCGCAGAGCTTCTCTTCGGTGATGTGTCCAGAGATCTCATCGAGGATTTCTCCGATCACACCGGCAAAGAATTTGCGACAAGGACGCTCCAACCACCTCGGCAACTTCTTACACGCCTATTTGATCAAATTTTGGTCATTAATTGTTTAAATTCTTTCCATTTTTTGACATTTTTGCCTTTCTGATGGCGTCGGAGACGTGGTCGGCGTCGGGATTACTCCCCAGCAAGTTTGCTATCCATCTGCAAACGGGGCAGAGGAAAGGATCCAGAATGCCGAATTCCTCCGGGGTGATTTCGGCATCGATGCCGAATCCGGCATCAGCATCAACGGCATCGGCATCATTAGCCACGGCATCGACCTCATCCACGCTTTTGGCTCCTAGGGAAGAGGCCGGGAACAAGGCCAGACAGAGCAGTAGAGCAGAAATGATGAGTCTCATATTAATGGGGGTTATTAAGGGCTATTAATAAAAGTAATTAGAGCTATTAACAAAGTTATTTAGTAAGAAGTGCTGATTTGTCACTTGACATGCTTTGATTGAGGCCATTTTCCGCCTTTTATTCTGAAAAAGAGGAAATTTTGGACTTATCTCTGATTCCCATCCTACCATTTTTTCCAATTTTTTTGTTAGAGTAATGATTTTTTTGTAAATATCTTTTGGGGTCAAGGATTAATAACTGAAGTTCCTTCTGTGTCCAAAAGAGGAAATTCCGTGATGACTAATGTTGACCAAAGGTCATACCAACAAATTGTGCTCTTTTTTTTACGAAAATTGTTTTAAAAATGCAAAAGTTTGTAAATTGATGGCACAATCAAAAGAGGAAAGCTTTTCCTTGATACACATAAGAGAAACCAATACATACGTGTACATAAAAGAGGAAAATTTACTCAAAATTTACTCGAAGAAAAATTTGATTTTTAAAAATTCGCTGAAATTATTTCGTATTGCGCTAAATTGCTGTTATCAATTCCAAATCAATAAAATTTATTATTCTATTCACCATTTTTGACCATAATTTCCAACCAATTCTTGTTTCTTCTTCACATTAGCGCAACATTATGACTGAAAAGGTCACGCAACCTCGACAGGAATCAATTCCGAATTTCTTCTTCTTTTAGTCTCATGAAGGAAAGCAAAGTAACCTTACGTAGTATCAGTACGAAGATTAACATTCGTATTTTATTTTCAATGTTGATTAAGGAAAATTTTCGGAAATATTTGTCATTTCGTGAGGGAAGGAGAAAATTCGAACTGTTCATTTCACAATCAACACTTTACACAAATCAATCAACGCAATTAATCAATTCTCAAGACATAAAATACATTGCTTACTGGACTGATCGCAGCCAACACTACCATTAAATACGAGTAATTACCAGTAATTAGGGTTAATTAAATTACAGTCGTATTACTTCACCTTACGTAAATGAGAATATTAGGAGGCGAAGTAACATCTAGTATACTACAATTGGGGTGTACAGTACATATTTTACACAAATACAATTCACATTACTTATTCATTAATTGGTCAATTATGTTGATTAGTAGGTAATTACGTAATTGCTCCTTATGTAATAGTACTTCATTAACGCCAAATACAGTAGGATTCAAAGAGGAGGAACTGTGAATAATGACGCCGTCATCAATTGCTTTTGCTTCAACACTCATTCATTATTAGCAATACTTTTGAATGCAATCGTTTTAATGTTGAATTAATGACTTAATTAATGACTTAATTAATGACTTAATTAGTCGGATTAAGTGTTGATTTGAGACAAGTAGGGATACCGATCGGCCACGAGACTGTGTGCAGTGACGAGATTGGTGGTGGTACTGGCACTGTTGTCGTTGTTGTCCGCGTTGTTCTTGGCGAGGCCGAGCAGGTCGAGCCTGTTGTTGCCCATGTTGCCGTTGTTCAAGATGTTGTTGGAGTTGCCGGCGTTGTTGTTGCTGTAGATCAGGTTGTTCATGCCGTTCCAGTAGTGCGAGGCGTGCGGGTGGGTGAACAGCGCCTGATGCGGGTTCAGCGGCTGCGGCGCCGACGCGGGCGAGAACAACTTGTGCGAGTACGAGTGCGAGAACAGCGAGTTGAACTCCGACGTGTACTTGTTGTACGCCGACACGTCCGTGTGCGCCATGGACGGCGTCTGCGCCGACGACGTCTGGCACGCCTGCATCAGCGCGTGGAAGTCGAACTTGTACGCGTACCGCTTGCCGTGCACCTTCGTCATTATGTTCTTGTCATAATAATACCTAATCATGAGTAAAAACAACAATAATAAAAGTTATGCAACTTTGTTTGAGGAATAATTTTCGTTTTATATATTTTTTGCCTGAGGGCCCTGGACAGCTTGTCGTAGTTCATGTTGGGCTTGGACTTGCGCTCGCCCCAGCGCCTGGCCACCTCGTCGGGGTCGGCCAGCTTGAACTCGCCGTTGGTGCCCTCCCACGTGATGATGGACGCGTTGGACGCGTCCGACAGCAACTCCAGCAAAAACTGCCAAAGCTGAATCTGACCAGAGCCCTGAGACACCAGGCCCCGACTGGCGTTCGAGAGAACTGAATACGGATCTGTGTTGAATACTCGTGTTGAATACAATGAAAAGTGATTTTTTCGAGTTGCATTGATGCTTAATTCTTAGGTCAATACAATCTATGT
>JAOXNJ010180327.1:0-10506 GCA_028566655.1 Metis holothuriae
AGTGGCACTTACAAGCAGACACAGTTTGAAGTAGAAACAAGCTCTTATTCAAATCCGCTCCTGAGTACCCGTAAGCCAAGCAACAGCTCCTTGCCCATCTTGCCAGATTGTCCTGAAATCAAATTTTTTCAAGGCACAAATGCGATCGCTTACCTGTGATTCATCATCATCGTCCAGTTGCTGAAAAACGACTCGACCGTTGAATTTAAAAAGTCGTAATCATCCTGTTGTCTTGGAAGCTGCTTGTGGAAGTAGTACTGCGAAATTGTCCGATCAACAGGATGCCGCAGCATTGTTATGACATCCACGTCTTTTTGGAAGTACATTTTAGCAAGATAAGACCAGTCGAAGTGTATTCGACCGAGATAGCTTTTCGGGTACGGCGTTTTTGAAAGCGATTTCACAATTGGCTCAACCGTAGCGTCGATAGAAGTTCCACCCGTCTTCCCAATATGAAGAAAAGCGATCAATGATTTCCTCGACCATTTTCTCTGTAGAATCTCTGGCACTATTTCTTCAACGTAGCTTGTGCTCGACGCGTCTTTGGAGAGGAAGAAAGCATAGAAAAAGATTAAACAGCTCAATGTTAGGAGAAAAATAAGCGGATTTTCCATTTGAGTAGTTCACCCGACATAAGACAAAGTGCGAGTACTACTGAATGCAAAAAGCAAGAATCATTGAAAGGCGATAGAATGCCCGCCGGCTATTTGGAACGCATAGAACTGGCCGAATCATCGACATTTTTGACGTACTTATCCATCTCTTCTTTCAAATATATCGCCAGATTAGCTCGAATAAATAAAATTATAAAACATAGTTGCATTTCCTAGAAATTCTCTATAGTCTCTAGAACCAGTATTTTGCAGATGATTCGATTAAAAATGCATGTCAGTTCTGAACGAAATCAGGATGGAAAGCAGAAACAGAAAATTGGATCACGTGGACAGCCTGCAAAGTTACGAAGCAGATGCGGACACATTCGCCAGGCATAATATACTCTGCGAAAACAAGGGACTTTGGACGCTTCCCGACGACTTCCCAAAGGTACGAGTTTTAGTACTTTGAATTTTGGTGACAACAATTCTAGACAATTTTGGAATGCTTTGAATTTGGAAAGCAAGCCGCGGGTGATCAAGGCATCATTTGCGGCACTCCAAGCGCAGACTTGGAATCTTACACGACGATAACGTACGGCGAGTTTGGCGCAACAGCCCAGTACCTAGCGAACGCGTTGAAGAAACACGGTCTCGTCAGCGGGAAGAGCAAGATCGCCATCTACTCGTCGAACTGTTACGAGTACGACGTGGCGATCGTCGGCGGTTACTATCAAAATATATGCAATGTGTCACTCTACGACACTTTTGGAGAAGAAGCGGTCAAATATATTCTCGAACATGTAAGCGATTTGCCCTTTTTTGAGCTCATTCTTTTCGTAGATAGAAGCCGAGATCTGCTTTGTGCAAAACCAAAAGAAACTCGATCTTATTCTGAAAATCAAACCTGCTCATCTTCGAATAATCGTTGTGTTCCAAAAATTCAAGAAAATAGAAAGCGACTACAAAATAATAAGTTTTGATGATTTTATTGCGATTGGAAAAGACAGCTCATTTGACAATGTTCTTCCAACATCTTCAGGTAAAAAGATGAAGATCCAGAATTAACATCAATAAATGTTTCATTTTATATTTTAAAGAAACCCTAACCCTAATCAAAAATATTTTCGAATTTAGTTAAAATGCTTCATTTTTTAATTTTGTATTCAAAATGTATCAACTCATAATGGCGTCCTTATTCTTGAATGAGATCGTTTTTATGCTAGAAACCAGCTGTAAATTGAATAGCTGACATGCGGCCTTTGTAGGCCGTATGCATAAAAAGATGAAAAATGATAAGGAAATCCACCCTTTCCAAAAAGTTCACAGCTGTTATCTTTTACTTCAACCCTTCTTTTTTCAGATATTGCAACGATCAACTACACATCAGGAACAACTGGAAATCCAAAGGGCGTCGTTTTGACTCACAAGAACATTTGCACGGTGACTTGCGGCATAACGATCTTCTCTCTGAAAAAGCCGTGGACGAAAGACGACGTCTGGTTCAGCTACCTGCCGATGGCGCACATCTTCGAGCGCGGCGTGCACGTCACGATGATGATTGCCGGCGGCTCTTGGTACTTTGGCACTGGTAATATCAAAACGCTGCTGCAAGAAATCAAAACTGTTCGTCCAACAGTCTTCGGATCCGTCCCGCGCGTTATGAACAGAATCTACGAAAAAGTGCAGAACAAGATGAAAGATAGCAGAATGAAGAATTTTGTCCTGACAAGAGCAACAAAAGCGAAAAGGAAGAAGCTCGACAAAGGGAAAGTTGAAAGCTTTTCGATATGGAACCCGGCTCTGAAAAAACCGAAGAACACTCTCGGCGGACGAGTGCATACTTGGGTCACCGGCGCCGCGCCGGTTGATCCGAATGTCAAAGGATTCATGAAGGAGCTCTTTGGCTGCTATATTGTTGAAGCTTATGGGTAGGTTAACAGTTAACTGTTAACTGTTAACACTTCAAAAAGAACTTTATTCACTAAAAAAGGCACTAAACTTATTCAAGGCAAACTGAAAACGTCGGCTGCGGCACGGGCACCTCCTTCACTAATTATCAAAAAGAAGACGGCAGCGTCGGCGTTCCTCAACCGTGGAACGAGCTGCGCCTGGATGACGTGCCTGACATGGATTATTATGCACGGGAAGGAAAGGGCGAAATCTGCTTCCGCGGGGACAACGTCATGCAAGGTTAGTTCTTTCATCAGCGTCAAGTGTGTTTTAAATCATTTATCAAGGCTATTACAACGATCCAGCCAAAACTGCGGAGACTATCGACAAGGACGGATGGCTGCATACTGGAGATATCGGAATGTGGCTTGAAAATGGCACAATCAAAATTATTGACAGGAAGAAAAACATTTATAAAACTGCGCAGGTCGGTCTTGTGTAATCAAGAGAGGTCATAAATGAAAATTTAGGGCGAGTATATTGCTCCAGAAAAGATAGAAGGTGTCTACGGAAAGCATACGCAAATCATGCAAATGTTCCTTTGGGGATGCTCGCTACAGGCAAGAAATAAAACCGAAAAATAATTGTCAGACTATGAATATTCAGGCAATGAACGTCGCAATCATCGTTCCAAATGAAG
Organism: Metis holothuriae; assembly: GCA_028566655.1. Classification (NCBI taxonomy): domain Eukaryota; kingdom Metazoa; phylum Arthropoda; class Copepoda; order Harpacticoida; family Metidae; genus Metis; species Metis holothuriae. Next base: position 3,187 of record JAOXNJ010180327.1, read on the forward strand.
AATCATTCATGAAGGAATACGGAAAAGGCCGCACATTTGAACAAGCCTGCGCTGATATCGACACAGCTGCGCAATTTCTGAAAGCTTTGAATTTGTTCGCAAAAAAAGACGGGATAAAAGGATACGAGATTCCCATGGCCTGCTATTTGGAGACCGAGCCATTTTCAGTAAGAAAAAATACTTTAAAACAAAACATTAACTATCTCGACAGATTGAGAACGGACTTCTGACTCCAACACAGAAAACTAAGCGTCCGGCGATTCAAAAGAAGTACAAAGAAATCATGGACAAGCTGTACGAGGAGCTCAACCGATAATGAGTCATTACTGTATATTACTGTACATACGATTGTAACAGCGAACTATATAACGCCATCGTATTGTTCTTTAGAGCTTGTTTATTCAATATCTTTTTGTCAGATTTGACAGGAAAAAAAGAAGCTTCTGTTCGAGGTAAGGCAGTATTATCTACAAAAAACAATCGTGTGAACTTTTTACTGCACGATCTGTCAAACTGAGAGACCATGGAATGGCAGCGTCGTAAAAACTGTTAATTGATTTGGTTTAAAATGATTCATGAATTGGAATATTCTAGAACCCAGGAATGAATTCATAGGCTTGGAGGGTTGACATCAAGACGTAGAACAGCCATAAGCAGATGAGGAAGATGCCGGAGAACCATTTCTGTTTGACGGGACCGCCCAACTCGGCGCCGCCAAAATACGATAGTGTACGTCTAAGGAATAGGAATCCAATTGTTGAGGCCGCGCAGATTGAGAAAATGGTCACAGAAAAGACGAGGCTGCCTGGTGGGACTTGGAAGACTGACCTGAAAAGTTTGAGTAACCTCCTCTGTTTTCAAATGCGGGGAACTGACCCTTGAGAGTAATGGTAGATGGCGGCCATAGACCACGGCAAACCGAGTCCAAGGAAAACATTGACAGAGTTGGAACCAGTCACGTTGCCCACAGCGTCATCAGCGTTTGGCTCGTTGGTGGCAGCAATTTTGGAAGCGAATAGATCTGGAAGAGATGTGCCAAGAGCAACTAAAGTGATGGAATTGACGGCGGCTTTGCGGGGGGATTAGATTCAGATATGCACGCGCTTTTTCAATATGAATAAACTTGGACGCTGAAATCATGGAAGAGTACCTCGATTCAAAATGAATATCGAACACGAAATAACGCGAAATAATACCAGTTCAATACAGTTAAAAATGCATGTCCCTGAATTCGAATCCCTGCGTTTGAGGCCAACAAGGCAGCCAAAGATATTCGCCAAATCGGAAATAATTGTTGTCATCACTCCGATCATGATCAGACTACCGAAGAAGCAGGGGAAACCGCCACCCATATTTGCTGGTGGAATAATTGCGAAAATTGTCTTGAAGCCGAAGGTAAGCAGATGCATGATGTAATCAAAACCCGTCGCGTTCTCGATATCGCCGCCGTTAACATTCATGGCTTCGACGAATTGTTCATACCACGAGTCGCCGCCAATTTCCATCTAGACATAATTAGCTAATTATCGAATTTTCGCTCCGTGTTTATTATTCATTTGCTTAACGGAACGACGGGAAATAGACATGTTCCACGCTATTCATTAATGATCTGGGTGTGCTTTTTCTGATCATTTACAGTGATTCACGGGACATGGAATATTAAAGTTTCACACTTACTTTCGACAAGGCAACATGGGTCTGCGCAGCAACTCTCTTCACGAGGTTCTTGTACTCTTCGTCTCCGATGATCGTCACGACCGTTTCTCTAGTGTGTCCCATTGCGGCGCCTGTTGAAACTTTGACGATTGAAACTTTGAACGTCTCGTCTGGTTCTTTGTCTGGCGTCTGGATAATTGTGATAGAGATGTCATTCTGAGTCTCTCCGTGGTTGAAGACGAGCGTACCGCAGTCCTCCTTGTAATCGCTTCCCTTCAAGAAGAAATTGAATGGTCCGGGAGCTTGAAAGACGACTTACATGCTGGGCGGTGATGGGTGTGACTCGCCACTCAACTGATACCTGGCCGTCAGCGCCGTTTGTTCTACACACTGGAAGCTAAAATCTAAGCATAAGTGTCAAGTAAGGTAGAGCAATATTACTTTGAGGATGCCTTGCGACTCTTTGCACATGAAAGCAGGTTCTTTAAATTGAAAGGTACCAGGATCGTCTAAAAAATGTTCAAAATCGATCGCGTCAAACACAATATTTTCTGTTTATGCAGATAAATATTGATTGAATATACTGACCGTCATTGATGATTGTGACTTGGTTAATAGATCTGTCACCGAGCTTGCATCTCGGGTCCGCGGCATTGGGCCTAAATGCATATTTCATATCAAATACACAAGTGTATAGGTACGCACAGGAAAAGTTTGACAAAGAAGGTCTCATCAGGCTCCCATTGGTCGTCATCAATAATTTCAACAGTTATAGATTTCTGCGTCTCCTTTTCTCTGAACTCAAGGACTCCTTTTGCCTCAACATAGTCTTCTCCCTTCGTCGCTGTGCCGTCGATTGTCTCGTAGCTGAAGTATAAATTTACCAAAATGACAACAAGGAAGATAATCTTAGGAAGAAATAAAAGGAAAGTTATTCTGTTTTTGTGGAAGTAAGTTCTACCTGCAGGTGGCTGGAATCATAATATTTCCAGATCGCATAACCTTGAGCTCGATCTGCTTGGCGTTCTCCATCACAGACGAAGAAGTGCAGGCAAAGTTGAACATGGCGTAGTCGGAAGTGTTGTTCTTATTCGGTAAGTTGGAGAATGAACGAGCCATCTACGCGAATTGATGATTAGAATAAAAAATAGCAGCTCAATCGCTCCGCCTCCGTCAATCAAGGAGAACATTTTTTCGGAGGCGGAGGATGGTTTTGATGGGCATTCTCCTCAAATCACAAAAACATGCATACCATATTCGGGTTAGATTTTTCAAAAATCTGGAAACGGTTTTGTTATTTACACCAGAGATACAGTTTTCATTCGGTTCAATGAAAACGCGGCATTGAGCCTGTAAGCACGATACAAAAACGGATCTTGTCTCGTGTTAAAACAGTTTTTTTATTTATCACCCGTGATGTTGGTCTGTGCATTTAGACTTACTGTGTCCTAAAATTCATGATTAAGTGATATGCGAGCGTTCTATTCTACGCGCGCGCGCACTGAGGGTTAGTTTCTGAGTGAACTTAAAGTGCCCGATCCATGTCGTGGATCTTTCGGAATCTATAAGCGTTCAACGGTTGAAGTTCAACCGCCGTTATTCTAATGATTATTTAAAGCAGGTCCTATAAGAGCTTGAGAAAGCAAATTTGAGTCTGTTAGTTTTAGCGGTAAACTCAGCTAAAGTGTTGGCTTACTCTGGTGAGGGCTTTGTTCGGCTCGATGCGTGCGCCGGCAGTCAGAGTTCGTGTTGCTTGAACTCGGTACCAGGCTCGGGAGCGTCCTTGCGACGGGCCTGAATTAAACAATCTCGGCTGCGAAATCCGGGAATATATTTTGAATGTTGAGAATGATTAGTAACACGAAATGACGGAACGACACAGAAACTACCTTGCATTTTGGAAGCAACAGCAATTGCGGCAGCTTGCTCGTCAATCGTCAACGGATCGCCTTCGAAGTCTTTCATAAACTCGTCAACTAGGGCCATCGAGTTCGGTCGCTGCTTTCCAAGAAGTTCAATTCCTTCGGGAGTGTCTGGATTGTACTCCATGATTTCTTTTTGTCCTTCTGAAAAAATAATAAGCAACTTTTTTTAAAGAAAGTCTAAATGCAATCTTCAAGACTGAGTCTGGTTAACTTCAATCTGACCGTAAAGATGACACCATCACACGCGGCAAAATGGACTAAGACTACTGGGGCATGCATTCCTCGTTAAAAGCTTTATATGTTTTCTTTTTTCATATTTCCTGGATGAATTAGCTCCCCCTTTTATGCGGGGGGACTTCTGCGGGGACTAATTGAGGAATGCGATGCAGTCAGACGACAATCACAACATACCATCGTCACTATCGGTCCTTGTCTGTCCGCAAAGCATATTTCTATCTGCCAAGTAAGCAATTCCAACAAGAAGCGGGAACATGAGCAGCGTGACAAGAGCTTCCCAGAGGTCAACGATGCCGGGAGTGGTGACCTGCAGAATGATGAGGAGCCACACGTAAGCGAAGATGGAAAAGAAGGCGGTGATGCCGTAGACGTAAAATCTGTCGATTCGTCGTTCTGAAACGCAAGTTCGAGATTAAATTATTAACGGGCACTTACTTTCTCCATCTGGAATGCCAAAAGTACAAACGCCGATGATGACCATCAAATTGAAGGCGGCAGATCCGACAATCGTACCTTGATTAAATTTTTAAATAATATGTCGATATCATAGACTGTGACACTGATTTGAAAGCCGATCTGTCGGTATTGCTAATTTTTTAATAAAAAACAAAGAACTATTATGAAATTCCGCGAAACTTCCATGCGTAAATAAATCAATGGAAAGTCTTCAAAAATTCCGCTGTCACGTCAATATTGACCAGCGATAGAGAGTACCATTCAAAAATGGCTTCTGATAAGGGCGAAAAAGACACGTTCCGCAAATTTTTGATATTTTCGAGCGAGCGCTCAATTTCTCATTGAAATTGTAAGACATGATATCTCGCTCAATTATTTAAAGGGCGTTTTAAATAAATTATATCATTTGGCTAATGGCTGACCAATGTTTTGGTCGCTTTCAAGAACGGTACCTGGACCAAGCGCGCCAGTTTCGAATTTGTTGAACACGATTTCGATGATATTGAGAAAAATTTCCGGCATAGAAGAACCCATCGCCATCAGCGTCAGATTAGCCACTGTCGCATTCCAAAAGCGCACCTTCTGCTTTTCTGGCTGGCCATCGACCAGAATGGTAATATGCGTTTCTTTTCATTGGTTTGAGAGAAAATATAAACTTTGGCGCGGTAACTAACGCCGCAATTCTCAAAGGAGTTTACTTTCGATTATTTAAAGTGTTCCTGAACCGTTCCTCGCGAGGTAATTACTTCGATACTGACCATGAAAATATCGGCGACGATTGCGACGCCGATGAAAAACCAAAATAGTCCTTTTTTCAGTGTCAAAATTCGATCAAAAAACTGTCAGAAAAGGCAGTTCATAATCGATTATTAAATAACGGGATATAATTTAATCAATAAGCCGCTTTTTAATTATTGAAAAGACTGTTATGTACTCTTCCATGATTTCAGGTCTATTTTAGGACACTTTCCTACAAGATACATGACGATTCTAAGCGACATGCTCATGTTAGATTCGTCGACAAGAGGAAGAATCATTCCCATCGCGCATGTCGGATACGCTTCTGGATCCGCCACTGATACATTTCCGTCCATTTCGATTCTTTCAATTTCTTCGCGATTTCAAGTTATCAGTTTTTCTCTGAACAATAAAATCCGTCAATTTTTCTCCTTTTCCTTCGTTGAAAAAATGTGCAGCCGCAGTAGAGCGTGAATCCAAATGAGAAAAAAAGGAGTCGAGGACGAGCGCCCCCGTGAGAGTAGAGCGGCCAAGACTTGTCTGTAACATCTGTAAAATGACTGTAGTACAGCAACTTGGGATACCATTTCAAAAATTAATTATCAGCGCTGACCTGGAACTAATTTGCCTTGAAAAGTAGTTTTCTTTTCGAATTCAATATTGAATATTTTCTCTGAAGCATGAATGCTTTGAAGGAATTCTGTTGTTAGCTTTGCTCCGTTTACTTAGCTCGATTTTTTTTTCAACAATTCGTTATTCATTCAGCTAAAGCGTAAAAAATTGAGGGCTGCACTAAAGCGGAGCGACGTAGTCGTTAAAATCTCAAAAATCAGCGTGATAAACTGACAGCTCATCAAAGTGATTTATCTACAATAAATCGACGCTTAGGTATGCACGTACGGTAGTTTTTTCTTCCTTGATCTCTGAAAAATGAAATTTCGGGTCTGAAATCCGAGGATCGAGGAATTTGCTTCGCCATCGCCGGAGGGGGAGTTCGAAATCGGAGTATGAAAGTGCCCAATTTGTTTGAAATTATCAAAATTTGTCTTCAAATTCTGTAAATTTTATCGCTCTCTTTGTTGATTTCTCGAAAAATTCGAATCTGAGATTCCAAAAACGCGCTGAAATTCAAAAGTTTTTTTTAACGCACTATTGTCAAAATGCTTCCGAAGGAGCTGCCTTTTGTTCCGCTAAGCTCTTCAATCGATACGTCGACAGTTAGACAAAAGCTTGGTTAACAATTCTACCGCCATGGGAGAAAAGAAAGTCAATGGTGGGTATCAATGGAACAATCTTAATCTTAATCTCAATCTTAAATTTAAGGAGGATTATTAATTCAAGAAAATGCGTTTTAGGGCTTTTAATTTCTCTCTTTTGTGAACTAAAGATCCTTCTTCTGATCAATTGGGGCTCGTCATCGTCGAAATTTATCGCTCTACAAATGGTCGTGCTCCGGCCAGAGATTTTCTGAGCAAGGTGACCTTCAGTAGAAGTGGAAACTCAAACTTCGATTGCACGGCGTGTAAACATCACTTTTCGGCATTTTATGGAAATTCGATTGATTGACTTTTCGCAGTCACTTTTATTTATATACGCTGTTGAATTATTCGAGAGGTAAAAGTACTGTTATTTTGCCTCATTAACTCTAGTTCAACTGTACATGTGTGAGAAGCAAAAAAAAAGAACAAAGAGCTCCGGAAGCGTAATATTTACGCGTCATCAAAATCGTCAATACTTTTTGCAGCTTCGGAATCGCCGCCAGGAAGTGCGAGTCGTATAAAAATCTGGACCGTGCCCAACATTTGGACGCAGGCCGCAACATTTTCGACTGTGCAAATGAGCGATAACGCACTTTCAATAAATATCATGCATGCTCTATCGAACTTTTCGCGACTCGTCCTTGTCCCGATTTATTGGCTGATCTGCGTTTTTGCACGAATTTGTCTGATTCTCAAGAATTCAATGATCGATGATCGGTTGCACTATCGAGCGGAATATCAATTTTTATTGAGTAAAGTCGTCTGTGAAAATGGACTTGTCATTTTGACAGTTTCGTTGCAGTTTTATCAGTGCAAAGTTGAGTACAGCTGAAGAAAGAACTTGATCAAAAGTCGCTGAACAGGCAAAAGTAGGGTAAAAAGCGCCAACGACATATTACATGTATTCATATCGCGGCTTCCGTTGGCATCAAGGCAGCGGCGGGTCGAGTTTTGAAGGGTGCGTGGCGGCTACGTTCACAATTGTGAACGCGGTTCACAATTTTGTGAACGCCGTTCACAATTTCGGATTGTGAACGTAGCCGCCACCC
>JAOXNJ010180438.1:0-10505 GCA_028566655.1 Metis holothuriae
ACAAATAATCTTTATACAAAATTCCGCCCCTTGAGATTTCTAATATTTGCCTTTGTGTCCTGGAGAGATTAACAATTTGATATCCTCCAAGGACTATCACTCCACCAAGAAAATATTCAAATGGATACCAAACTCTTTGTAGCATACCAGATCTTCTTATTTCAAGACCATCTTTAAAAATAGGAAAAAGATATTCATTAGTGAACAGGATAAAAATAAGAATACAACATGCGAGAATTATTACGGCTATTTTCTTTGATTTTCTGATAATGAACTTGTCACCAAAATCAAGAGAAGAAGAATTGTCAGTTGATTCTATGTGTTTGGTCTGAATATCCTGTTTGGTTTCACTTAACAAGCTTAAAGATTTTTTCAGATAATTATTTTTAGGTATTAGTCTGTTAGAGAAATAAACTCGTTTAACCTCTTGTATCCAGTCATCTCTATGTTCTATATTTTGATTCACATTCTTTTTAATCCAAGAATAGAGTGAGCTTGTGTAAGTATAGTATCCAGAAAACAGACTTATAGCACCAGAAATTATCAAGGTTATGTGAGGATTATTTGTAGCGCCATAGAGAATGCCTGCAAGCACCAGAAAACTAACAAGAGTGATAACAAAAGCAGGTAAAAATATAACCTGTTTTGATTTCTCAATGGATTTTCTTACGAAAGGATTTTTAATTATTTTATTAAGATCTCGACTGATGTATGCCATAGTGATTCTAAAACAAAATACCTATACGGTATCTTCGTTCTTTGTTTTTTGTTTTTTTATACTCTTGTTTGTATTAACTAGTGCAATAATTGAATAGATAAACACAAGCAACATGAGAATACCTCCTGTTATCAAAAAAGTTAAAATTCCACTGAGGATTACTAATGTCGTAAGACTTTTCTTTAGTTCGGGAAGATTGTTCCTAGATTTCTTTACCCGCAGGCCCCTTGTTAGTAATAATGCTGAGCCAAGTAACCCTATTGCCATAGGCAAGATTCCTACATGAGTCTCATTTGAATTTAGAATATTAGGTGATGTTAATCCAATCGTAATAACAAGACCTGTGACAACTAAACCAATAATACCCAAGGCGATAGCACTGTTATATGCATGATTTACATATTTTATTTTTTTCTCGTTCATAACTAGATTATAACTTTTTTCGGATTATTTTTAAAAACAAAAAACCTAAATTAGGTTTTTTGTTTTAGAACCAACCCACTCGTGCTAGCTCTAGTCTGTGCGCATGCCAGGACTCGAACCTGGGACCTCGTCATTATCAGTGACGCGCTCTAACCAGCTGAGCTACACGCGCATATTATTCATCTTATGTATGTTTTATTAAAACGTATAGATTACTCTACCTGGTTTACATAAGGAATGAATGGGAGTATATCATTCTCTAGGTAAGAATCAAGATGACATTCTCGTTCGATAACCGTTTATTTGAGCTATTAAGGTATAAGAAAAAGAATTCAATAAGAAGGACCGTATAAATAGTATGCCTAGTTATCTGACTTATGATGAAGTTTTCTCTTTAGAATAGGATTTCTCTTTTTTTCTTAAGGTGACAACAGCTCTGAGAAGACCAGTAAACAAGGGGTGTGGATTCAATGGTCGAGCCTTAAATTCTGGGTGAAATTGTACACCAACAAAAAATGGATGTTGCAAACGATCAAGCTCGATAATCTCTGGAAGACCTCCCTCTACTGAACGTCCTGAAATATGTAGCCCATGCTTTTCAAATGCATCAGCATATTCATCATTGAGCTCATAACGGTGGCGATGACGTTCGGAAATACGATCTGAACGATAGATTTTTCGAACCACACTTCCCTTCTTTAACACCGCTTCATAAGAACCCAGTCGCATGGATCCACCATAATCACCAGCTCGAAGTTTCTCCTCTTGCTCAGGAAGCATTATTACAACAGGGTCAGGAGTGTCTGAATTTATCTCTGTACTCTGTGCTTGCTTCTTACCCAAAATATTTTGTGCAAACTCTACTGATGCCAGCTGCATACCCAAACAAATACCTAAAAATGGAATCTTATGTTCTCGAACATAGTGGATTACATTAATTTTCCCGTCAATACCCGTCTCACCGAACCCACCAGGAACCACAACAGCATCATAAGCAGATAACTTGTTCAGCCATGTTTTTTTAGACCTGCCTTCAAATTTTTCAGCAGCAAGGACATCAACCTGTACCTGGTAACCCAGAGATGTCCCGGAAAATTTGAGAGCCTGGAGCACTGACAAATAGGCATCAGGTAGTACAAAATCTCCATTAGTGACATATTTACCAACGAGAGCCACTTGTATTCTTGGACCTGTATTGTGAGTACGCGCAAAACGATCCCAAGATCGCTGATCGTGTAAGCTTTGTTTACTCTTTCGTTTCCTACGTTTAAGTTTCTTCAAAATACGAATATCAAGTCCTTCGGAAATAAAATGATCCGGTACATGATAAATAGTATCTACATCAGGTGCGGAAATAATATCCTGTACCTGCAACAATGAAGCTGCGGCAATTTTCTCCTTGCGCACCTCGTCCATAGGAAGAATGCTGCGGCCAACAATAATGTCCGGGTGAATTCCTGATCCAGACAAAAATCTTACTGCCTGTTGAGTTGGTTTAGTTTTCATTTCTCCCAGACGACTTGGAACTGGAAGGTAGGAAACAAGGACAAAGAGTACGTCATCTGGCGATTGTCGCTTCATCATACGAGCCGCTTCTAAAAATAAAATATTTTGATACTCCCCTACGGTTCCCCCTATTTCGATCATCATAATTTCTGCCTGTTCTGTTTGCGCGGCGCGTTTGATTTGATCAATAATGGCCAGAGGAACATGAGGTACGACCTCGACGGTTTTTCCTTTATAAAAGAGAGATCGTTCCTGAGCGATCACCTTTTGATAGATAGATCCTGTGGTCATGTACGAATCACGTGTCAATGAGGTGTTAAGAAAACGTTCATAGTTACCCATGTCCTGATCAGTCTCGTAGCCATCATTTAACACAAAAGTCTCCCCATGTTCAAAGGGGTTCATGGTACCAGAATCTACATTCACATATGGGTCAATTTTAACTGCTGAAACCTTGAAGCCAGAGAATTGAAGAATTTTTGCAATTGATGAAGTGGTTACCCCTTTTCCAACACCAGACATTACCCCACCAAGAACAAAAATATATTGAGTTTTTCGCTGTTTATTTTTTTTGGGCATAAGAATAAGAGCTGCGACTCATCAATAATAGACAAAAGAAAAAACGGAGTTTATAAAACTACCGTTTTTTCTAGCGCACTTGAAATGAAATTGTAATATTTCATTTTCATGTGAGCTATTATACCAAGAAAGTATAAAAGTATACATAAAAACACAAAGAACAATAATGTTCTGTAAAGTCAATATTTTATCATTGTATGCAAGAATGTTAGACTGTAACCAGAGGAACTGAATACGGTTGTATCTAGTATCCAAATAATTTCATACTTTCAGTAATAAAGTATTCACAAAAAAATATCAATTTAATAACACTCTACTCAATACCCAGAAAGCCTCTCCTTATAGGAGGTTTTTTATTTTCTTATAAACAAAAAAATTCCTATCGGAATTTTTTATCGTATCAAAAACTAAAACTAGGACTTAATCTAACAACATTCCAATTAACCAATTCACCACCGTCAGAACCAGTGCCCCAAAAAGTGCAGCGGTAAAATCTGCAACCTGAATACCGGTAATAATTGAAGTAACGAACCAGAACAATAAGATATTTACAAAAAATCCAAACAACCCAAAAGTCAAAATATTAAATGGAAGGGTGACGATTTTGAGAATAGGTTTAACTGCAACATTAATAAAGGCAAAGAGAAGCGCAGCAATAATTGCTGCCTCGTAGTCGTTGACGAAAATTCCACTGACCACCGCTGGAAGTAAAAAGTATACCGACAGGCCTAAAATAATAAATTGTAAAATGAATTTCTTCATATTTTATCTTATAAAAAATGTTAACTTATGCAGAGAGGACCTCAGCAACGACTTGATTAACTAGTGCCCCATCAGCCTTGCCCTTTAAATCAGCCATGACTGCTCCAATCAGCTGTCCTTTACCTGAAGCATCACTAATTCCTAATGCTTCTTTCTTTGCAGTCACATGCGCAACGATGTCTTCTTTAGACATTAACTCGGGCAAAAATGCTTCGAGAATACCTAACTCAAACTTCTCGTCTGCTGCAAGTTCTTCACGACCTGCATCTACATATTGTGCAATAGCATCTTTGCGACGCTTTGCTTCACGGGTAATAACCCTAATCGCTTCATCTTCAGCAAGGGTATCCGTAGGCATTTTTCCTACACTCACCAATTCATTAGTAAATGCTGACATTAACCCTCGATAAGTGGTTACTGCCTGCATATTTTTTTCTTTCATTGCAGCTTTCATCTGCTCTTTAATCTGTTCTTGTAGTGTCATACACCTAGAGTATACGGTATGTCTCCCCCTTTGCAAGAATACAACCTCCCTCGTAGATTATTGAAGATTTGCTTTAATACGACGAACGCCCGCTGAGGAGGCCTCTTCTTTGAGTATTTTAAAATCACCAAAGGCAGCAAGTTCCGACATATCGTTTGCATGTGGGCCACCACAGAGCTCACGTGAATACACGGTTCCGTCCTTCCCTGTAATATGATAAATCTTTACCGTTTCTGGATAGCGTTCCCAAAATGAACCAACAATATCTGATTGTTGTTGTGCATCATTTTTTTTCATCAGCTGGATACCTACTTTTGCCCCAGACCGTATCACTGTATTGACGTAGTCTTCTACTTTTTTAAGAAGTTCGGTGGGAACCTTACCTTCATGATTAAAATCAAAACGAGTTCGCGCCTCGGTAATATTAGAACCACGTTGCATAATATCAGGAGCTACAAATTTACGGAGACCTGCCAGCATGAGATGGGTTGCTGTGTGGAGAGCACGTACCTTTGGAGTATCTTCAGTAAGTCCTCCTTTAAATTTTCCAGCTGCTGCCTGGCGTGATGTTTGTTGGTGTTTGTCTTGGATTTCTTGATAATCCTTGAGTGCTTGCTCCGAGATAGTGATACCAAATTTTTGGGCAAGTTGTTGAGTAATACCTAATGGGAGTCCTTGGGTTTGACGTAGATTTGCAAGCGTCTTTCCATCAAGTTCAGTGGTCCCAGCATCTTTAATTTTTTTAAAGTAAGTACGACCGCGTTTAACAATAGCGATGATTTTATCCATCTCTGTAGCAATAACCTTGATCTTGAGGTTGATTTGTTTTTCGTTCACATCACTGAAATACAAATCACCATACATTTGAATTACAGCATGAACGAGACGAGGAAGATGTTGTTCTGACATACCAATCTCATTGAGACTACTGTATACACGACGTAAAATACGACGCAGTACATAACCACGACCTGTATTAGAAACCACAATACCATCCTGCAACATAAACACCGCTGTTTTAATATGGTCGGCAATAATACGTGCGTGACGTTCGTTATATACCTCTGCATGTTCTTTTACGATAACAATAAGGGGGGCGAAAAGATCAGTTTCAAAAACATGAGAAACTCCCTGAACCACAGCGGTTACTCGTTCGAGCCCGGCACCCGTATCTACATTCTTCTGAGGAAGTTGTCCTACAATTTCACCGCGCTCTTGTCGATAGGCCATAAAGACATCATTCCAAATTTCTACAAGCTGTTGGTCTTCATCCGCTTGTTCGAAGGCTTCTGGGGTTAAATCACCCAGCTCTCCAGTAAGATCATAAAACATCTCGGTTGAAGGTCCTGCTGGTGAATCACTACCTGCCGTCCACCAATTGTCTTTTGAATCTCGAAAATAGATACGGTGCTCAGGTACGTACTGCTTCCATAGTTCCACAGACTCTAGGTCCCGTGGTACGAGATCATTTCCTGCAAAAACAGTGACGTAGAGACGACTAGGATCCAGTCCAAGCCCTTCTTTTTGATCGGTTAGAAATTCCCAAGAGTACTGGATTGCTTCTTTTTTGAAATAATCACCAAGTGACCAATTCCCCAACATTTCAAAAAAAGTTAGATGAGTATTATCACCGATTTCATCCAAGTCTCCTGTACGTACACATTTTTGGGCACTGGCTAATCGTTTACCCTCTGGATGTTCCTGTCCCATCAGAAATGGTACAAGCGGTTGCATTCCGGCAGTATTAAAGAGAGTTTGGTTGGTCCCACTCTCATTATCACTGGTAATCAGCGGTGCTGATCGCAAAATACTATGATCCCGTTTTTCAAAAAAATTGAGAAAACGTTGTCGAATCTCATGTGAATTAAGCATACACAGGAGTATACCTAGGTTTAATGATTTGTAAAAAAGATAGGGGTAATAGGTGTAGAGGTATTGTCATACAGCAAAAAACTCCCCTAGATGACAGATAGAGATCTTGACTTATATCAGATTTATTAAAAAATAAATAAGAGAGACAATTTTTAACAACACAAGATGGTTATACATTCCGTTTAGATAAAAACGGTCAGAAAATTAAGAAAAGTACCCTTTAGATAGTATGAATCAGGGGTATTTTTATTTTACTGAACCTTATGCTCCTGGTAGGTCTTGATCTGTGTTATTAAATTTTTGTTTAAGCCACGCTTCAAAATATTTCATAAGCCCAAAGGTAATAACAACAAGAATCATAGTGGTAATAGCTGGGACGTACAGCCCAAATCCAATTGCCATACCCATTCCTGCTGAAACCCAAACCCCAGCGGCGGTGGTTAAATTTGACAGGTGTTTTTCACGAAAAATAATCATCCCAGCACCCAGGAATCCAATACCGGTAACAATATTTGACGCAACACGTAGAGGGTCAATTTCATATCCGTATCGGGCAATAATGGTTTCAGAGATCACCGTAAATAGACAGGCACCAAGTGATACCAAACCAAGGGTTCTAATCCCAGCACTCTTTCCAGCGTGGACACGTTCGATTCCAATCAAGGCCCCGAGAAGTAAGGCCACAACTAATCGCAAAATGATTTCATATTCAAAAAACATAACTACAGTATACGAAAAAGTCAGCCTTGAATCAAAAAATTATGAGTATTCAACTTGATCAATAATCCCTCCAGCAAGACATGTCTCCTCATCGTAACATACCAAGGACTGTCCAGGAGCAATACTTGGGTTCGGTTGTAAGGCTTTGAGCTTAACAATCTGCCTACCTTCAATCTGATCAACTGATGCTATTTCAAAATCCAAGAGTTCACCTCGATAACGAATCTGGGCTTGCACATGATCACCTATTGCAAAAATATGGTGACGATCGACGATTCTCGATAGGTGTAACAACTGCTGTTGTCCAGCATGGAAAGTCTGAGGTGTCTGAGAAACGGTAATAGTGTTTGCCTCAATGTCTTTTGCTACCACATAGTGAGGATGATCATCAGAGCCCTTATGTGCAGGATGAATGCTAAAGCCGTGACGTTCACCCAAGGTAAAAAACAAAGCACCCTTGTGTGAACCGATCATCTCTCCTGAAGTATTCAATACCTCACCAGACTGTTCATCAATATAGTGGCCTAGAAAATCTTTCATATCAATGTCTCCTAAAAAACAAATTCCTTGGGAGTCTTTTTTACTTGCTGTGGGTAGCCCAAAACGTTCAGCCTCGATACGTACCTGATCTTTTTCGAGGTGACCTACTGGAAACACCACAGACGCTAAATCCTTCTTAGCTAAAGTCCACAAAAAATATGACTGATCTTTACGATGATCAATACCTCTGAGCAAGGAGTCGTCATGATTGGTACGTGCATAATGACCTGTTGCAATTGCATCAGCCCCCTGCTTGCGAGCCCAATCCAAAAATGCACCAAACTTTACCTCACGATTACACATGACATCTGGATTTGGTGTTCTCCCCTTTTTATACTCAGCAATCATATAGTCAGCTACACCGGTTTTATACGCTTGCTCCAAATCAAGCTCTACAAAAGGAATATTTAAATAGGCACAAACACGCATTGCATCTCGTCGTTCATCCCGCCAGGTACATTCTAACCAGTCTGGTTGCCAGGTACGAATAAAAACACCGGTAACATCATGACCCTGTTCCTGTAGAAGTGCAGCTGACACTGATGAATCAACCCCACCAGAAACTCCAACAAATATTTTTTTACGATCCCCTACGATGTTCATAATCATCACTATCATAGAGAGAACCTAGAGAGATGCAAGTTTAAAAAAGCTTTCAGTATCAGACCCTCATGCATGATACATAATACATCCTTTTTATCGCTTCAAAATATGTGCTACGGCTTCAGAAAAGAGCTGTGCGCGAGAACGAGGAAGTCGGTTACTCACCTCTTGCACGCTAAACCATCCAATATTTTTTACCTCTGAAACTTGGCGTTGTATCTGCTCATTGTTAGTAAAAGCTACAAAATAAGTTACGCGCTTTTGAATATCACGTTTACGTTTCTTTTTGATAATAAAGGTTTCTCGATAACAGAACTTGTCAATAAGTTCGATATCGGTAACTCCTGTTTCTTCATACAGTTCTCTAATGGCTGCCTGCTGGTGGCTTTCGCCTTCTTCTTTACCTCCTTTTGGAAAACCCCAGTGATTTCCATATCCTTGTACCAGTAACACACGTACGTCAGATTCATTGTGAATCTGATCTTTGTTACGCAAAAAGACAATGACACCAAAACTTTGCTGAAAAGTATACCGTTGTTGTCCATCACTGATGTGATATTTTTTTGTACGTTTATTTTGAAAAGAAACCTTGCGGTTTTTTTTCTTGTGATGACGGAATGGTTTATTCATAATCATGAATTTGTTGGTAGTAGCGACTTGCTACACTCATGGTTTCTTGTATTAAAGGATTTTCTGGCCAGGCTTCATACATCTTGTGGATATATTTTTGAACTGTATCAAAATAGTTTTTAATGTTTTCCATAGAAAATAACACCTTATTATCTACATGCTCTTTATCAAAACTTAGAATAGCAAAAATATCATGAAGATTATATAAAATATCTGCTGTCTTAATTAAAAAAACATCATGATCTTCACTTGCTAACAATCGCTCAAAATATTCTTTCTTACGCTCGTGATACGGTAAGTCTTTATTTTCTGACAAAATATCAACTAAAAAAGTAACCCTATCACCAAACTGATCCTGAATTTCTTCAAGGCTTGTATCAGTATCTTCGACCGTGTCATGTAACAATGCTGCTGCCAAAACCTCATCACTGGTAGTATGAGAGGCAATCAGTGTGGCAACCATGGCTGGATGTACAATATATGGATGTTCAGTAATCTTACGTTGTTGATTACGATGAGCTTCAGAAGCAAAAAAAACAGCCCTTTGTAGGAGAAGTGAATAGACCATAACAACGCTATTGTACCATGGACCAGGAATGGAGAAAAAACCTATATTCTTGTATAAATGTTATCTTACATTCATAGGGGTCCTGCTTAGGGGTAACGTACACAAAACCATTTCTGATTTCAATAAGCTAATTCTGAATAAGTTTTTCGTAAAGCTCATAGGTAGCTCGAGCATCAGCTAGGGCTGTGTGGGCTCGTTCATTTTCAATACCAAAATACTCGCATAAGGCACCTAAAGAGTATCGTTGAATGTCTGGATTATCAGAAAGCTTTGCATAGGCGAAACTGATGGTATCAATTTTTGCGTAAAACATGGTATTTTCAACGCCTGTTACCGCAAAAGCTTGTGCCAAAAAAGAATAATCAAATGCGACATTGTGCGCTACCATTACCGCATCTTTAACTTTTTCTGCAAAGAGTTCCATACCTTGCTGAAGTTCAGGTGCAAACATCCATGCCATTTCATTGTATCCATTAATAGCCAGAGCCTCAGGGTCAGCATCTTGGATACGGCTTGGTTTTATTTTAATTTCAGTTTCTTCAATAATCGAGAGTGGTACGCCATCTTCTTGTTTTACCAAGACAATTCCTATCTCAATCATTTCATGTTTATGTATATCAAATCCAGTTGTTTCAATATCGATAAAAGCGAGGTTTTTATTTTTCATATAGTTGGTCTTTAGTTAATGTGTGCAGTGTCTATTGTAAGTATTGTCGTTTATTTGCAACATGATCATCGTGAGTGACCCCATAGTGGATACGTCCCTGTCCATCATGGAGATAAAAATAGTAAGGTGTCTCAATAGGGGTGTGCGCTGCCTGTAAGGCCATGGTTCCTGGATTACCAATAGGGCCTGGTGTTAAGCCTTGGTACACATAGGTATTGTATGGATGATCAGCACGTAAATCAGATAAGGTTAGATCGTGACTTCCCTTCCCTAAATAAAACACAAAAGGAGCATCAACTTGCAATAACATTCCCTCATCCAAACGCTTCCACAAAATTCCCGAAACAATTTGCATTTCCTCCAGATCATTAGTTGCTTCACGTTCAATAATCGACGCCATAATAATAATATCTTGTGGGTCACGAGGCTGTAC
>JAOXNJ010180548.1:0-10504 GCA_028566655.1 Metis holothuriae
ACGTTGCTGTTCTTCTTCAACTTGTTGCTGAGAATGATGCCGCCGAAGGAGGAGCGGTTCGTGCCGCTGCAGCTCGGCTCCTCCTCTCGACTCACGCCAGAACTGTTGCTGCTGCTGCTGTTCGTCTTGCTGGCACTGACGTTGCTCGTCTTGCTCAACGAGGGCTCGTGATAAGAGAAGGGTCTTCTGAGCACCCAATGATTGTGATTATTGACGTCTGTTTGACTCTTGGTCTTCTTCCTGCCGAACCACTGGCCCAATTTGGAAGTTTTCTTCAAATTGTCCACGTCACTGATGCCAGCCGACCTCAAAATCGCCTCTCTGCGACGATCCAGGGCCAATTGGGACGCCTCGAAGTCCTCCGTTTGCTCTGCAATCAATTGCTCGAAGGGCAAACTGTGAAAACTCTCTTGCTCAGAGCGACGACGAAGCTCCAATTCGGCTCTTATCAAAGAACTGTCGCGAAATTTCACCTTGGTCAATTCGTCGCCGTATCTGCTGTTTCTGCGTCCCAATCTCTTATTACTGTCTTCTTCGATTTGGACGTCGTGCTCGACTTCGTCCTCGTCCATCCAGAGCTCCGGCCGGAAGCGCTCGTAGTCGTCCGGACCCAGGGGCAAAGTCCTTTAAAGTCATTAATTGATTGTTTTTTAATAATTAATCAATCTCTAATCGAGTTTTATTTTGAACTTTGATTGATTAAGTCTTTATGATTGATGGTCTGACCTGGCAGGTGCATTGAAAGGCAGTCTTCGTTGCAGTTCGGGGTGGATGTTGAGCTTGCCACTAATAAAGGGATGGTCTGCACTAAATCCATTTCTAAGCAAAAGTTCTCTTCTGGCTTCCAATGTCAGTTGTCTCATCAGAACTCGATCCTCTGATGAAGCTTCGTGCAATGACATGTGACTGGCACTACGCTGCTTTCTTCTGTAATCCTCGTCATTGTAGCGACGCCCCATGTTATGCACTTGACGAGATTCACGGTGATTGCTACCGGCTCTTTTCTGACGATTATTCACTCTCAAATCTTGCTCCGTGACAGATCTCAACATTGGCTGCTGACTTCTCGACTTGGACGACTTGTGCCAGATGTTCTGCGACGAGTTCGAGAGCTGCGACGACAACGGCGACGACGACGACAAGTGCGACTGCTCCGACACCCTGCGCAAGTCCAACATGCTCTTCTGACGCACCGGCGCCGACGCCCTAATCAAACAATCAAAAATTGCATAAACTTTTTGTTTTTTGACTTTTTTTGTAAATTTTGAGAATATTTACTGACCTGGGTAAGATGCGCTCAATAGCGTGTCTGGCCTCAGACGCTGAAGGAGGCTGCTGCTGATCACGTAGGCGTCGTTCCTCCTGAAAACGTCGTCGATGATCGCGATGATGTTGTTCACGTTGAAGTTGTTGTTGTTGATCAACTCTCTCTGGATCACGTGGACCTCTGTACTCACGCTCTTGCTGTTGTTGTTGCCGCACATTTTCGCGTTGTTGGTCGCGTCGATGATGGTCAGGTCGATGTTCACGTTGATCACGTTGTTGGTCACGTCGATGTTCACGTTGATCACGTTGTTGATCACGCCAGAGCACATGTTGTTGTTGTTGATGTCGTTGCTGATCATCCTTCGGTTCCGAGAGTCTGGAAGCCCTGCTCGCTCTTCTCTCCTCACTTGCATAACTTTCTCTCTGCTGTCTGACATCGTTGACACTTGAAGAGAGCCATGATGATTTTGCTAATTGTTGCGAAATCGGCCTGTTATGAATTCTTTTCTCATTTTTGTCCGAGGGATGGGCACTGCTGCTTCTGATGAGCGACGATTGACCTGACTTTTGGGAGCGCGAGCGCGCCTCCAACGAGTGCACCTGCGCCATGACGCTCGTCCGCGGCGTCGCCGAGGCCGACGTCATGGGGGACAGCGAGACCAACGGCGGCGACGTCGACTTCGACGCCAACGACGCTCGACGAGCATCTGTACAAAATGATCGAGATTGATTGACGAATGTCATTAAACTCATTGCAAAAGCAATTAGTGAATACTCTAGGCAATCATTATGTGGAGATTCAAGGATGGATAAGGTTTCAAAGTTGCATCGAAATTGATTAATTTCATCTTTTATTAATGACCTTTGGCATCCTGGTAGATGAGTTCGTCGGCAACTTCGCTGAAGATGCTCTCGATCCTCTCGTTCAACGTCGACCTCACCTCCTCCGACCTGAACTCCGAGCCCTTGCTCAACTCCTTGTTCTTGTCGGTGATGTCGTTGACGATCTTGTTGTCGTTGACGATCCTGCTGCCGTTACTAATCTTGTTGTTGCCGTTGAAGTTCTTGCTGCCGCTCTTCTTGTCGCTGGCCCTGCCCTGCTTGAAGGAGATGTCCAAGTCGGACTCGAGGTCGGTGGGCGCGTCGTCGAACTCGCAGAGCACCGTGTCCAACAAGTCCAGACTGCTCCTCACGTCGTCTCTGTTAGAAATCAGTCAGAAAGAGATGAATATTAATAACAAAATAATAAAACTTGCTAAACCAAAAAACATATTTATAAAATTGAACAAAAAATAGGTAGAGCAGAAGTGACTCTTTAAAGTGACGAGATGGTGAGTTGGTTGTGGCCAAATCAAATGTGGCTAGAGAACCCTAAGCCTTTTTATGTACCTAGCAAGAGCTGACATCTGACACCTTAGTCAAATCCTGCTTAATAGCACAAAATTTCGCCTGGTTTCTTTACTCAACCCTTTAAGAAATGTGCCTTTTATTTTACTGTTAGCTTCAATAATATCAGATGTAGATAACATTAAAGGTGCTTCTTTTTTAGCACTTTAATATAAAATTCTTATCATTTAATTTCCTTGGTTGCTCCTCAGACCAAAAAGCCACGGAACCAGAGAGCACCTGCTACAACAACCAACACTTATTCCAGGAAGCTTCTTTACTACTGCTTTAAAAGTACTGCAATAAGTATGTTTATTACTGAAGAGTTGTAAAAACGACGATGACGAAGAAATATTAGAGGCCAACGCCTTGCTTGTTTGTTCCTTTGCCTATCTAGCTGCAACTAACGGGACTTCTCGACCAAAAACCTGGCTTTATCTCTGTTTCTCTACATTCTAGGAGTAATGATGGTATACAGAGAAAGAAAAGTGCTACAAAAGTTCTTCTACAAACACTTGAAGCAGACGAACCATTTCTTTTTTATGTATTTAGCTTTTGAGAGGTAAAAGGAATTGGACTGAGACGCAGATTACACCCTTTTGACCAATAATAACAACCTTTGTGTAATAATATACATAGAGCTGTACAGTAGTAATAAGTAATGACAATACGTACTAATAAATAGGTATAAAGTTAAATACAGTATAGTATAATACAGTATAATACAGTATAGTATGTTATAATACGTATTGTACTCGTACTTCTTGTTGTGATTTGTTTTTCTTTTTTAGTTGTTCCTTGTCTTTAGAGCCGAATAGTCCATTTTTCTCCTCCTCTGTTCCCAGCAAATGTGGAAATCTCAAATCTTGCTATATTAGGAAGTGCAGAGATAGAAGTAAGTAGACAGTAAGTACTTTATTGGTAATTTTGAAAGTTGTTCTTTCGAAGTGCCTCACTCCCACGCCGCCCACCAAACCTTGACCAACTTTAGTCACTAAATCCGAAGGTCAAAACGAAAAAAAATGACTCAAAACCCAAAAAAGTCAGAAATATGTAGCATAAACAGATACACTGTCATTTTTAAATGTATTTTTCGTAGAAGTTGCAATTATAAGCTACGTATGTGTATGTGTTGCTCATCCATCTCAATTCTGACAAGTCGACGCGAAGACGAGCTAACTCGTAATGTCACGACTCTCTACATTAGTACTATCTACATATGAAATCTTTATTTACTGCTTTACTATACAGTATAGTACATACATGTTTAGGTTTCCTGGAAAAACACTGCATATACGTATCTACAGTTATGTACGTACCTACAATTATAGTGAGAACTGAGAATTGCACCTCCAACTTCTATTCACGGCCTTTTAAATATACATACATTGTAATATGCTATTTCCGTACATAAAGCAAAGTACACTATTTAGTACGTTATATATTAAGTAAGTGTTACGTACATAATTGGAAGTGAGGTGCGACCTAATACAAGTATGTAATTGCAATTTAATTGTTACCTTAAAAAAGTCATTTTTACAAACAAAAAAAAAATCTATAGAGAACAGGAGGATAACGTGCAAAAAATCCTTGCTCATCGTCAGTTCGATCGACAATAACCTAGCTCGTTCGAAAATGTCGATCAACGACATTTGTGCACTAACCACTGTTATTAGTACATCAGACTCTATTACAATGTATAGTGCAGTACGTCATTAACAGTAAGAGCCTTGGCCTTCACGTCTTATTAGGGCGTAGTAGAGCTAAAAGTCATTAGAACTGATAAAAATCATTTGATGAGCACCAGATGATGTTTTAGCTGCTTTAGTAGTGCTCAAAAGACACAAAAGAAGTACATAATGTGGTCGAACCTGTCCACCAAAGTCAATCAATCAATCAATCAAGGTCAGCTGATGTCGGCCTCGTTTCACTGATGATCTCTATTAACGAAGGACACAATAACAATGCACTACTTACAGTACATACTATTAAAGGCTATAGAAGTTAAGATTGCTAAAAGCAAAAAAAAGTATGTTATTAACGACTTTGGACAAGGATTCCTTATAAATACGAGTATGTAATGCTTTAGAAGGCAATAGTGCCAATGCAGCATTAATAACTTCATAAGTAATTTATGTAGTAGATGCAATAGTAAAGGAAGTATACGTAATAGTAAATATGTTTATACGATGATGTAGTAATAATGGAAGTACGTGTTTATTGTACCATGTCCACTATAATAACGTCAATATAAAAGTCTGAACTACATGTGGTCAGTGGTGAGAATGTGTGTATGATGTTGCAAGTCTAAGTCTTTTTGTTCGACTACTTTGTCTGTTTGTCGAGTCTGGAATGGATGAAGACATGGCTGGCGTCACGTCATCTGACGCACAAGGACACACGTCACGTGGATCAAATCGCACATATAAAAACACTTACTTACTTCTTTTTCTTTTATTACAATGTTCCTTTCTTAATATGTACACTTCTTTTTCACTTAAGCACCTGCAGATGATGATATTCCTTTCTTGTGCCTTAACTTCTACTTCTATCTCTACTTCTTCTATACTAGTCTAATATTACTGTATCAGATCTTGGAGACTTCTTAACCACTAAATAACAAATATGCTGTTTTTTTCTTCTGCTTCGTTGTGCAAGTGCTACGACTTCTGCTGCTACTACTACTTCTACTACTAATACTCATACTACTACTACTACCACTACTACTACACTTCTTTTTACTACTACTACTACTGCTGCCACACTTCTTTTTACTACTACTACTACTGCTGCTACACTTCTTTTTACTACTACTACTACTACTACTACTACTACTACTACTACTTCTGCTATTACTACTACTACTACATACATTTGCTATACTGCTTTTGTGTACTACTACGAGTACTTTAAGTTTTATCAGTAGTTTCTCTTCTACATACTGCTTTACCATTGTTTTCTCAGCTCCTACTGCCCTAAATAGTTTCCATTTTGCCGCAACCATCATTATATGCACTGAGTAAGAAGTACACAAATTGGAAACTACTGACCACAACCTAACATTAGTGTTTTATTAGTCTTGCTTTATTATTGGTGGCGTCAGAAGTGAGCTTTATGACTTTTAGTCCCTTTACATTCTGACGCTCTTTAACTGTGAACGACTGACTTCCTCGGACCATTAAAAGCGGCAAAGCAACTTTCTAAGACTTCTCCTCAAACATCCGACACTCGTCTCCGTCTCCAAACTTATCTCTTATCAAACACATTACTTATCAAATCTTCCTAATGACTCTTTGATTGCATATAATGCATATTACTTACTACAGTACTAGCTATTATTGCTACCACTGCACTCTTTATGAATGATTTAAATACTATTATATATGTACTTACTTTTAGGTACAAAATGTACTACAACTTTACTACAAGTGGTAAGAAAATTCTGTATTAACTACAACCGCAGACACAAGTCTTACTTCCTTCCCCTACTAATCCGAGAATTTAGCATTCTTACCAGCTATGAAGTACTAATATGAACTTTGGAAAGAAGATGACTTATTCAAAAGGTGAATTTGTCTGAAGTGAAAGTTGGCCATTATTGTGAGTGTGACACAGAAGTTGGGGTTAAGCAACTTTTGTTGGGCAAGTCCAGTTTTTGAGCAAGGGTCAAGGAGCTCTGCTTCTGTATAGTCTACTTGATCGATCTTTGGGTCGAATTGAGCAAGTGCACGAGCAAACAGGTTTCACTTCATTCCCCAATTCTCATCCTGATGAATCTATTATCTGTACCTAGTGTACAATAGTGTTTTTATTTACAGTTTTACACATAGTTGGTCAAGAAGTTGGATTGGCACACGATTGCTCATTGATTGATTGATTGATTGGCTGTCATTGATTGATTGATTGACTTTCATTGATTGATTGATTGATTACGATTGATTGACTTTCATTGATTGGGCTTCACTCTTGATTGTTATAAAGAGATCACGATTAATTAAGTTATTTGGTGATGTCCAACTAATATGTACTCGCAAAGTATCACTCGAATGCATTATGTACGAATATATGAGAACTGTACTGTTGCAATACTGCACGAATGTACATACATACTGTTCATAATTACCAAACCCAAAAAAAAGGAATTCTTAATGATCTCGAAAAAAGTGTTTGTTAATGAACCAAATTCAATTGTCTTCGACACTAATGGTAGTAACTTACTTCATTAAAACTTCATTAAAGCTTCTGACAAATGAACAACACATTTTGTCTGTACACTTTGATCTTATTGAGAAACTCTTTAGAGCCAAACTTCCTTCTTGTCTCCATCCTTATTGTCAGATCCATCCCTTGGAAAACAAGCACAGAGTGCAACAACGCCTTTGTTCTTGCTAGGGGGAGAGAGAGAAAGTTGCAGAGCCACAATTACTCATCAGAGCAGAGAACCACTCCTTCCTCACCGCTACACAACAATATACGTATACCTACACATTCTTTATTCATGTTCACTGTAGTAATAAATAAATAAGAGGATATAAACGTGCATTTAGGTTGTAATAAAAAAGATGAGTGATTAAGATTAATACTTATTGAAAGAACAAAGAACTTTGGAACTGCTACTTATCACATTTTGATGACAAATCACTAACGGATTTGCAAGTATTTAACAAATGTTTTTGAGTTGGGTCTTAAAAATACGGGATGAAGTACATAAACGATTGAGGTAACAGGTGTTTTTTGTGTGTGTGTGTGTGTTAAATAAGCCATTTTGTGAGTGACACAATTCAAATCCCAATTGTCGCTCCACTTTTGTACTTTACACATTTTGGTGCATTTTTATTGAGTAACATGTGTGTCATACCAGCACATAAATACACTATAAATATACTTTAACACTAAATATGTTTTGAATGTGCCTCATTTTTTTTCTATTTCTGTCAAAAAAGCTGACATCCACTTGACAATTCCATTCTATACAAAGCTTTAGTAGTGGCATTAATGCAATGTCGTGGGTGCGTTAGCAAACTTGGCATCTGTTGCAAATAGAACTTTGTTATATAAAAAAAACACCTGTAACATCACATATTATACTGAAAGCTTTGGAAACGTCAATCGACAGCTGACACGCTCCAAAACTGAAATTTAACCAAATCTAGCACATATTTACCAGGAAAATTGGTGTAATATGAGCCTGTAAATAAAAATGAACTACATTGTTATAATAGCAGCAAAGGCAAAAACTGTGATAAGAACTTTTTTTGACGTTTATAAAAGTTGTTTGTTATTCACATTAGCCATTCAGACTAATAATCAGCCTCTGCTCCTCATTTTTCATGCCCACGTGATTTGGGTCCCACTAATTTGGTGGATCCTTTTTAGTAATGTTACTTTTTTTACATGTAATGAAAATGTTGAAAGAACTCGAATTATGAGTTTAAAACATAAAATGTGCACATAAAATACGTCAGCTGGAGATAACTACTGATGTGTTTGCATGCTTTGGTGAGAGTGGAACTCTCTCTGGTTTTTGCATATAGCGAAAATGCCTGAAAAAAATCAGCTAGAACCATCCCATTAGAAGCCCTGAAAAATTCTGTTGCATTCATGCATAAAAAGAATTAAATTCTTACTAAAAAAAAAGCTAACGAAAAGCAGAAAAAAGAGGTCTAAATGCAAAATTCTAAGCGTTTTTTGCCCATTTTATATGTTAAACCCAAAAAAGGGGACAGAAGCAAAAGTGAGTGGGTGGCCATGGGATCCCTGCCACTTCACTAAGGATCCTTGAGAACTCCTTACCAACAAAGTAAGTAAGTATTAGTAGTTCACAACAAAGAGAACATTATTATATTTGTTGTGTATTTATAATACAATTGATAAGAACAGCTTTTTTTTTTGCATTGTCTCCATCCACCTTTGTTTGTTGGCAACAATTCCCAAGCAGGCAAGGGTGTGTCTTTGACTGCACCCGTTCCCAAGGTGGATGCGTGGGCTGAAAAGGCGCCTTTTCAGACACTTTTGTTGGTCACACACAAAAACAATATAGTATGTACACTTCAACAAAAAATTCTTGAAAACTCTAGAGTGCAACTTTGACTAAAAATGCTCTCTTCCATGTCTTATGCAATATTACTTGTGCTGAAACGTTGAAATGTAGTAGTAGTAGCATCACATTGTACATAGAGTGCAATTAATAAGTGCATATAGTAGGACTTTTTGGTGGCAATTGAAAAGCTGTTCTTGCAAAAAGGTAAATTGTGCCACAAAAAAGAGAGTAAAGAGCTTTTTTTTGCAAGGTCACATTTTGGCTCCAAATAATTGTCTCCTTTCCTATTTGCTTCTTTTTGTTGCAAAATTCAAATTTGGTTTTAGCCAAATTCAAAGCAGTTTGGCCAAGGTTAGCAATAATAATGTGTGGTTGTCACTCCATCTGGCCAGCCAAGCATGTGACAAGCAAATAACAGCTGAAGCATTACTGCAAAAGCATCTGTGCAACAAAATGTGGATCTAATTTAAGTAGCAGTCAAATTTAAATGGACTGACTTAAATAAGTTGTTACAATGATGACATTTTTTCTGCTTTTTCTTTTTATCATCACTAAATATCTGGTAGGAAAATTCCTGGCGACATTAAAAGACAGTAAAGAAGTACTAACAAATAATCATTGTAACACAAGTACTAATGTGTCTCTTGGCCTAAAAGAAATATTAGAATTAAAAGAGTTCTGACATAAATTTAAGGGGTATTTAAGGGAGATAATGAACTCTAATTACCTTTAAAAGTAACTTTAAAAGGTTGCAAAAATGAAGAGTTTTATGAAGTCTTGTGATTATTTTTGAATCTTGGCACCGTGTCAAAGACATTTAGGGTTCCCTACACAGCTATTCTCTTTGTTTTGCATAATAAGTGTTGTTTATTATGTAATAGATTTTATTGTGAATTCGGCCTTGGTCTGTCCAGATGCACGATTGTGGGCGTGGAGATGCGCCATTACATAGGGACCAAGACTTGACTTGGCCATCAAGACAACACCAACGCCCACGCAACACAAACTCACCATGCTCATTACTTGTCTCTACCCGATTGTAGCCAGTATTATCATTATTTTCATTGCAGTCACTGTTGTCATTATTGTCACTTTTGTCATGAACATGAAGTAAAATGTTGTTGAATTATAAAGAGTTTCAGAGTGAGCTTCTTGTCTCTCCAATCTTCATTACTGCCTCAATTAGAACTTTTAGAAGCTTTGCAAGTAGGAATGAGACTGATCTAACTACCACTACTACAAGAAAAATATCAATAGAGTAAATTAGCTTAAATTTTGGTAAAACTTGACATTAATTTAAATGTTTCAGTCGTGAATTTGGCTAAAAGTATTATTTTAAAAACTTACTCTGTGGAAGTGACACTGTTGGATCTCCTCATCCTGGGGTTCTCCTCGTTCCACTTGTTGTTTTTCAGACTGAAATCGTTGGGCCTCATGACAGAAGTGAGCTCGGCCGAGGCGGATCCAACACTGACTGAGGCTGAATTCGTGTCTTGCCAAGCCAACTATACAACCTAACTGTTCACAGGTACAGCCACTACATAAACCAGAGCTCAAGCTCTACCATCAACACAACATTATGGTATACAGTATATACTATAGTTGTATTTATTTAATGTATAAGGTGAATGTACAGTCTTTTTGGTCGACGTGGAACTGGTCGTTGGTGAAATTGATGCCAGCCAATGGAGAGTCAACTTCTAACCCAACATTGTAGATGCCAATGTACTGCCTTAATTGAGATTATTACGTAACCTTCATTGAATATTGACTTTAGGACTTTTGAATATTGAATCTACTGATCAATGCATT
>JAOXNJ010180657.1:0-10502 GCA_028566655.1 Metis holothuriae
GCGGCGGGGCGATCGGGCAGAACTCAGGGTTGGCAGAAGCCGCGACATATGCAATGATTGTGTGTACACATTGCTCTGTTTATGTGTGTGTGTGTGTCTTAGCAGGAAGGAAGCCAGCCTTGACTTAGGGAAAAAAAAGAATGTGTGTTCGGACACCGACCCGCAGATAACATTGACTAAATAAGAGGATCTCAAGTGGCAATTAAGCCGGTGGTGTGTGACATTTACAACTAATTAGGGGCCAATTGGGACTCATTACGTAATAACTCATTGTTTGCTTTAGGTTTAACATACATAGCATCTTTTTCAAACAGCTTTTTACTAGCCAAATCTATATCTCTTTTCTGAATCTACATTTGTTTTATATCATGATTTTTTAATAATTGAAAAAAGTGATGTTAAGATGAATAAATTGGATGTTCATTGCATACATATTTCCTTTCAAAAACAAATGACACTTAATTAACCTCTTTAAACCCCATTCAAAGTAACAACACATGTATGGTAAACAGTATATAAACAAACACCTGGCCAAGTTTAAATGGTGTGGTTAAATTGCAAAAATCAATGTTTGCACACCGATTTTGACTCATGTGTCACTGATAACAAGAGTATTATTGTTGATCAAAGTTTTCAAAGATTGAAAGGGTTAATTTGGTTTTAAAGTTTCCTTTCTGCTGATTTCCTTGTGGCAATTTGGTGCATATATATTGTTATGCATGATCAATGAAGGTAGAGAGAGGGGGGGGGAATGGAGTTAGACATGTGTTGAGCATGGAGCAATAAGCTCATAATGTGTGTACACATTGAGGGCGGGGTGGCTCCATTGCATTTGGAGCAGCTTGTGAGTGAAGTCAGAGTGGCAGGCCACTGACTTTCTTTTCTCTCTTTGCCATCAACAAGAGGTTGGCATACACAAAGATAGGTTGGCATAGTGCACAAATGAGTACACACACATTTACACAGACACATTGAGGTGAGAGCAGAAGGATGGCAAGTCCCGGCCAGCCATGCAGTCCAGATTGGCTGCCAATGCGGCACTTACACATTGATACACAAGCAAAACGCCACTAACGCCACACTCGAACAAATGAGCACTTGGCTCGAGCCAGTCAATTCAACACTAACCAGCACAACACTATGAGTTTTCCCAAACTCATCTTTACTCCAACACTAATATTTCATAGCACATTCGTCCTATGGACTCCTTAATTTTGCCTCAAATTTGAAAGAAAAGTGGAAAATTTTCACTTTTTTGAATAGTGTTTAGGTCGGAATCGACTCGACCCGACTCGATCGATTGAATTGCGGCGCGATCCATCCTCGGAACGCGCGCGCGGCCTGTAAACATCTTGCTCCCACGCTACTTTGGTTGAGTAAGTGGACTGATTGGATGTGGGCGCGACCGCGTCGGTCAACAGCTGTCGCATTTGTACACTCATGTATGTATGTTGTCATTGAGGCAAAAACAAGATGGCGGATCTGCTCTCTCCTCAGACCTTGGAGACGCCAACAACAATGAGGTCCATAGCCTTCCATGCACTTAACACTTGGACAATCTAAAAAAGCACAATTACAATCCCAAAACAAACTGGGCAAAATTATGCCATAACAACTACTGAGGCAATAACACACTTAGCTGTATAAGAGGAGCTGATCAGAGCCACTTGAACTTGCAAATGGAGTTCACAAATTAGCATTTATCACTTATGCTAATTAGGGCTAATTATTCAAAAATTGAAATTTGACCATTTTTTTGACAGAAAAATAAATGTGACATTGTCTTCTGTTGAATCTGCATGAAAATTTAGGTTATTCCAATTAAAATTTTATCATAATTAATTTTGGCTTAATTCATAATTCACCAATTAACCAATTATTACAAATTAGTGCATTTAATAATAACAAGAGAGATGTTTAGTGTTTGGGCAAATTGCTGGTGTAATCTAGTTTTGTGTGGTTATTCCCCTTGTTTGGCTGCTGATCAGCAGCTAGCTTGCTGGCTGATTTTGTGTGGTGCTCCATCTGCTCATGAGGATGGCTTGCAGCATTGAGTTAGCTTGTTTTTGTTGAGCATTCTCTGATGGCAGCTGTGGTCTTTGAGTGAGGTCAGTCAGTGTCTGTCTGCAGCTGTTTCTTGCTGCCTGGCTTGTCCCAACTCACCTCTTGACTTGATTTATGAGTGCCAGCTCTACCTGAGGAGCCCCACACAATTCCCCCAGATAATGCTTGGGCCATGACAATGGAAGTCACCAGCCACTCTCTCTGCTGGCAGCCCCAGGCAGTCATGAGACTTGACACATGCTCAGGTCATCAGACCAGCTCCTGCTCTTCTTCCAATTGGACCAACCTGTACACACATCTTTTCCCTAAGCCAGCTCTCACCTTGCATGTCAGATTGTCTTGCCACACTTGAGGAGAGTTTTGTAGGCACAAAACTACTTCAAGAGAATGTACACACCTTGTGGAAGATGGCTCCTGCACTGTCAGCCAGACCTATTTGGATGAGAGCTAGGTTTAGGAGATTTTAGCCTGAGTTCATAACGGTTTCAGGCCAAACATATGCATTAGCTCATGTGGCAATAATGCATGTCTAGTGTCGAACAGGGCCTTGGTCGGCGCCCTGGAGTGGAACGTACACATCCACCGATGTCGTGACCAGGATTCAGATGCATAACACGCACTTTCCTACCAAAAAAGACACACTAAATGTCCATTAATAGCACTTTTTGTTGTGTACTTTTTGTAGGATGTACTGTTAATGATATTAGTGGTGTTTGTTGTATGGTGATAGGACATTTAGAGACGGATAGAGCAGAGGACAGGTGACCGACCGGAAGCCAGATCACAATGGTCTGCTGGCTCAATATTCGGCAAGGATCCATTGACATGAGTGCTGTATGTAGTGACTCATCGACTCATCGCTCACTTGGGTGTCAACAATGTGTTGGAGGGGGGGAACAACAACATTGGATCGATTGATCGATCCATCGATCCCCATATTCCACCAAGAGCCAAAAAAGGAACATCAACAAATGAGAGACATCCAAGCTTCATATTGACCCTATTCATTTATTTAATTCAAAACATTAACAAATTTGATCCTTTTAAATGGTTTCCTTTCCATCATTGCTTGAATTTCTACCACAACTCTCACATTTCATTATTTTGGTACTGTTAAGGAACATATTAGCTGACTCTTTGCCACTGTAAATGCTATCAGGTAGAAATTTATTTACAGATTGTCTGTTATTTGTGTACCAATCCTGTGGCTGGTAAGGAGCATTATTATGTGAATTTGCTTGCTTGTGTCAGGCCCACTTTCTCTCCTCCACACTTCTTTCTTGACTTCTCCCTCTCTATCTCATACTTTGCTTGCTCAATACACCAGAATAGTCACTTAGCCTTGATCCAAGCTGGCAATTTTACCTGGGCCACATTGACTACAATTTACCATTCTAATGACTCTTAATTCATAATGCAATGACTATTACATCTAATATGCCACTTTAGGCCCTAGCTGGCAATTACAGCTGCTATTTGCTCATTTGTCTATTACAACTATTGTAACTTTACTGTTTCTGTTGGTCAAATAGACAATTGGAGCATCAGCGCCATCTGGTGGCTATTTTTGGCGTCCTATTCATCCCTTTTCTTAAATACTTTTCTCATCTATTTATTGCCTTATATAACTTGTTTTTGTTACTTCACATTATTAGCAAAAACTAATAAAGTAAGTAACTTTTAATCTGGCTTTTGCTATACTCAGTGCACAAGATGCACACACAAAGAAAGAAAGTGTGATATTGCGATGCCTTAATGCTCGCCTTTCACCACTAGAGAAGCGGATTTTGCCCCAGATAGGATGCACTGCAATAATGTGTGTAAGTTTTTAAAGTTTTTAAATTTGTTGCCCTTTTTTGCAATATTGCAAATATTGTTTTAATGTAGAAATTTGGGCAGGAAGTAAGTGCATGTGTTTCTTGACTTTTGAGTGTTGGTCGAGGTCAGGGCCTTAGATTGAGGCCGATTTCGAAACCACGTGGCGCCCGCAAGTCACGTGTGATGACGTCATCAAGGGCGTTCTGACTGCAATCACAATAATAAATGACACTAGCTCACTTATTTAGTGACTCTTAAAGTGGATGGAACGGTACCTGTGCCACACATGAGTGCTTCAAGACATTGCTGCAAAGATTATCACAGGTGAAATGAGGCCACGCATTCAACAACTTCTTTCTTTGTTGTCAAGCACATAAAAGTCATTTATCGGTTCTTCAAAAAACTGGACACATTAATCAAATCTCGCTTTAATTCTTTGTTTTTTTTTATATTTAGGTGAAATGTGGCTTAGTTTTTTCCCTTAATTCATGGCAATAAATGTACAACATCGCATATTTATAACATAGTGAAGTAAATAAATGTCTTTGTGTCTCAAGAAGTCACTGTTATATATCTCTTATCAAATTTTGTATATAAAGCATTAGTATGTACCTAGTAATTGACAGCTGCCTTAACCGCATTGTAATAGAGATAAGAAGAGGAATGGCAATATAATATACCACGGAATTGACGTCAAATAATGATTGTTAAAGTGGGTTTAGCCAAGATTGTAGTGGACTCGACAATGTGGCACCCCTGAATGTAAGTGAATGGGCCCCCTGACTGAATTGGGCCCACGTGGCCTGCTTGTGGGTCACGTGTGTCAAGGTCACTTGAGCTGTCAGTCAGGCATCTAATATGAGATGGAAACAAGGAAACAAGGAAGGAAGAGAAGTTCTCTGGTTGAGTTCACAATCACTTGAGCTTTGATTCATGCAGTGGCACATTGTCTCCGACCTTGGCCAGAGCAGGCTGATTGAGGCTGGCCCATGGCATGAAGAGGAAAAAAGGATTCAGAGACCCATCAAGGTCAGAAGTACCTAGGAACAGTGCTAGCTGTCATGTCACACATTTACCTAGCTATAGCAGCTAAAGCTCTAGAGAATTTAGTATACACAAATGTATGTTTATGTACCTATATTGGAGTTTGTTTGTGACCTGATGCACATGCCTGCCTAGGTCCTTCAAATGTGCATGAAATGTACCTACAATGTTATTGTACTGCAAATTACTACTTGAGACCTTTAGGCCCACTTTACTGGAAGTCCTTACTGGAAGTGCAGTGAAGCAATGGCCTTGTGGTGCACTGTACAGGTTAGGGTGTGAGAATCAGAGTGGCCAAGGTCGGACCACACATTCAAGGGATGCATGCACTAGATATTAACACAAAAATACACTAGCTTTTAATATTGCTGTGCAATAAATAGATAGATTACCTATTATTACTGTTCCATTGTCATCAGTGCCTCAAGTCATTTGGAGGCTTGCAAAGCCATTTGGAGTCTATGTCCATAAAGGACTCACATTTTTTGCAAAAAATGGCAAAAAAAGAGATAAGATGAGAAGGAGTTGCTGCTCTATGGACATGATTCAAAAGGGTAACAACATATTTGGGTATGTATGTTGCTGTCATCATGGGGCTGGGAGTTGCCTGAGGGCTCAGTGAGTCTTGACCAATGGAGGTGGCAGCTGTGACAGAGAGGCCAATGAGCACTTTCAGAGCAACCACCACTGACATGTGACTGTACATACTCATGGTCACCCTCAGACAAGGCTGCCAGGGGACAATAATAGGTACACTTCTTTTTAAGACCCATTATAAAGACAGCTAGAGTTACTTTTTGGGAGTCCAATGTGGGTGGGCCAAATGTGCTTGGAACAGATACATGCTACTCACAGGTATGACAGCTCCTACCAGCACCACTTACTTAAATTCAGTGGCCAGGCTGCCAACAACCTTTTTGTCCTGTAATCATGATCCCAGCAGATCAGCCAGTTGATTGAATACAAATACTCTATGGACAAATGCTCTGTTTAAGAGCTGCTGTTTTAGCAGATCATTGGGAACATATCTGGATGAACACATTACAAGCTGTTTTGCTGTCTTACTAATTTATGCTTTACATTAGTCCACAATGCTACTTGCTACATGAGGAAGGAGAATCCCACACTTTTTGTAGGTAGTAAAGAGGATTGAAAGGCCACAATTTGATGTACCTAGTTCTGCAAATGTGTAGCCTTAATGTGGGACTGTGTGATAGAGCTTCTCAAATTACCTACACCTACTTATGCCAGCACAAAAGAGGCCTCTAGAGGTAGTAGGGAGTGTCAAGTGAGTCCTCAGTCAGATGCACAATCTTACTGCACACAAACTCAGGACAATGTTGTGAAAATCAAGCCATAATTTATACTTTCACTAAAAAAAGTCTTAATACTGTAGTCTTTAGTTAAAGTTACTTGGAGGATTGAGAGGATTTCTAAGTTTTAATAGAGCATTTAGAGCACCTTATGAAGCAATATGATAAGATGATGACGAAATCAATTCATTAATCAATACAATCAATCAATCAATCAATCAATCAGACCTCTAACAATCACTTTAGGAACCAATCAACAATCAAACACTTGACCAATCAATCAATCAATCACCTCATCATCATCAATCAATGAACCCTTAAATAAAGGATTCTACAAAAATAATGGTAAAATTGTGTTTATAGGTAGAAGATTTCAGTTGTTGTGTTCCATCCTCAAGTTTGAATAGTGTTGTTTCCAAAGAATTCTTCATGATGATTGTAGTCGAATGTTGAGCTGGGTCGATGTCGCTGTTGTTGTTGTGGTCGTTGGCCGGTCGGTTAGTTGTTCCAGTCTTTGTCGTCTGGGCGGTAAATTATGGGCAGGTGCTACAACAGATCGAGCACCCATTGCCCAAGATGTATGTATACACATTCTAGCAGTCAGTCACAACATAGCACTATTAAAAGTGAGGTAGTTTTGCTGCCAGATAGTACTGCCCTCATTCTAGCCAGACAAAATACGCAGTAGGTACATAAAATAGTAGCTTTTTTTGTTGCATTTAAGCAAAAGTCGTTGAAGAAACACTTTATGTAGTGAAAAAAGTACAGAAAAAAGACCAGAATTCAGTGATAGGTTACATGGCATTCCTGAGTCGGTCCTAATATTCACTGTATGCTGGCATCGTTGCTCCAACTTCTCAATAATGAGACCGACCGACAGACTGGTTTGAGCAACAATGACAACGACCGGCTAGTCCATTAGATCAATACGTAACAACTTGACCAGCCATGTTATTGTCGTCACTATTTCTTACATTTTTACTAATGTCTCTGTACTAATGTACAGTTTCTGCTACTACATAATTCTATTAAAGTACAACAAAATGTTAATACACACTGTAATGCTTCTTCTTCTACTAATGTTACTCTTAAAAGTGCGATTTCTCTACTTTTTCTTCCCTTTTTGTCAATATTGTCTCTTAATAAACTACTTGGAGTGTGTACATACTTTGCTCTCTACAACTGCTTATTGTCAAGGTAGACCAAACATTATCTGTACAATCTTTTGTGTATAGCAATGTTATGGTTCATGACAACGCTCCCGCCATGATGCCTTGACTGGAGGTGAAAAGAGAGGCTAGTTCTCTAGCTCTTCCTTTTGAGAGCAATCACAGTGCTCAAATCAATCAATCAATCAATCAATCAATCAATCATTAAAACTTCTCTCCATAAAGAGAATTATTTATAGTAATTGATAATTAAGGATGTGATTAATGCATGCTAATTGTTTGAATAGTGAGAAGTGATGAGGAAATTTATGAAGTGCTCTGCTTGAGTGCTTGTTTTGGAGCCTTGTCTGGAAGCTGTTTTGACTGTGAAACCAGGTGAGTAAGTGGATGTGGCTATCTGCATTGAATGTGTACAGGAAGGTGAGAGAGAGAGAGCTGAGGGCTCAGACAAAGCAGGCAATGATGGCTTGGTAAAGTGTGACACTCTCAGAACAGTGGAGAGAAAGTGTGTGTATGACATGAGTTAGCTCTGCAACTTGAGGCCATATACTTGCTCAAGTCACAAACCAAGTGCACTCACATAGATCAGAGCAATAATGCTCTCATATCTTTCCTACCTGGCCAGTCAGTCAACCCACTTACTTTACAGTAGTTGCCAGCTCCACCTTCCTTACAAGATCATCTGCCACACTCAACACAATGAGGATGGTCAATCACCTCTTACATTCTAATACATATTTACATGATTCTGTGCATAAAATTGTGACTTTGCATATAAAAATAACTTGAAATTTTAGAGTGACAATTAGAAATTTGAGATCATCTTGAGGTCATTTTTATTCAGGACTTTTTTGTATATAGGATTCTCTGAAAAATTAGGCACTGTTTGCTTAGGCACAAAGATAGTATTGTACAGTGAGTGTTGATCAGGCCCAATATCACCCACGTGTCAACCTCCACTTTACTGCTACTCACAGATAAGCTGGAATGTCAGAGATTTAACTGTTCTTTCCTACAGCCATAATGCAGTTTAGTTAATCTACTAATAGTCACATTAAAGATTATTTTAGATTTTTATATACTACTAGCTGTTTGTGTCAAATTCAATATTGAAAGGTGTGAAGCAGTGTAGGAGATATGAGCACAAAGAAAATGGCACTACTAGCCAGCCATAAACAGCTAAATGTGAACACACTGTTTATTGCTTAACATGGAGGTTATGGACCCATGGTGTCATGCTAACTCTTGATACCTGAGGTGAGAGGCATTGCAAGGTTGAGCCCAAGTCTTTCAATCAAAGTTTGTGTAAAGTCATCAAATCACAGTGCAATTTGGGACTGCATGAAAACAAGCATTAATAATGGGAATTATGCATTCAAAAAACAACATCTGTCAAATATTACTTTAAGTTTTAACATTATTGGAAATTGTTTGTTATTAAATGTTTTTTGAGTTCCAAACCAAGATACATGTTGATCAATGTGTCCATTGTCAGAAATCACTTTGGCATGAAGAGAGAATAATGAAATCTATTTATATGTATTTACTCTAAAAGTTGTGTTTTTGCTATTTCTTGGCCACATTTTCAGATTTTGAGTAAAGTAAGAAGTAGGGAAGGAAGCACTAAGTAAGAGTGCTCTGTTATAAACAACTTTGACATTGTATTTGAGATGGATGTCAAGTATAAGTGCAGCTGTGGCTACACTGCTTGAGTTCTGCCAGCTCACCTAATGCTGGCACTCTGAAACCAGAGCTGCCACATGTGACACATGTGGCAAAGCCATTGGAGCTCATTATTGCCTCACAGAAGCTCACTCACACAAGTGATGAGATTGTTAGGGTACCCAAAGTCAATAATCACTTCATCTCTAATGTAAGTCAGAGATGCCAACAAGTCAAATTGGCCTTTTACCACAATCTCAATCTTTTCTACATTAATACTTTTTTACTAATACTTTAGCAAACAATAAACAATTAGTAGTTAATTGCTATCAATGGGTTGCTAATTACCATTAGTAGCTACTTGCCATTAATTATCAGTTGTTAATTGCCATCAATCACTAGTTTCTCTTAACAACCCATTAACCCCTAATATTAAGCAAATATAATTAAGAGCTAACTAATTAAATGCTAATAAAGAACAATTAAGAGTAAATTTAATTAAGCAAATGATTCCATTTACATGATAAATTCACCTAATAATGTCATAATTTCCTTAATTGATCTTATAATGATTGCAATAAGATTGTCCTCATGATGAGTGTGTTAACAAGTGTGGTTTGTTGAGTGAGTGAATTCATTGTGTTGTGGCGGTTGGGTGTAACTAAGGTGATGTGACTTGCTCATTGTGTCTCCTCTCTGATTGGTCGGTTTTGGCTTGGGTCAGCTTTTACGACGAAGTTTCCTGCCCCAACGATCGATTTGGGAGCAGCCCTGGCCGGCCGATCTGCCCTCTCTCTTCCTTAGCTTTCATGCTCACTTGTTTGAGCTCCACAGATGACATGAGACTACAAACTCCTCAAAAGGGTAACAAGGATTTTCGCCTAAAGAATCCTACAGGGATTTTGGCCTAAAAATCTTACAGGGATTTTGGCCTAAACAATCCAACAGGGATTTTGGCCTGAAAATCCAACAAGGATTTTGGCCTAAACAATCCAACAGGGATTTTGGTCCAAACAATCCAACAAGGATTTTGGTCCAAACAACCCAACAGGGATTTTGGTCCAAACAATCTAACAGGGATTTTGGTCCAAAATCCTTACAATAAGAGTTCATGTTTGACTCTAATTACTAATTAAACTAACTTAAACTTAATTTTTGTGTCTGTGAACCAGTGTTAGGTTAGTTTACTTTGGAGCATTAATTTTTGACTAAATGTTAAAATAGAGCCTATTTTTGAAAGATATTGTATGTAATAAACCAGATTTTTATTTACTTAAGACCTATTTCTTTTTTCCAAAACTTCTGCTCTAATAAATAATTATTTACCTCAACATCTACACATAATCAATCCCTACTATCGGCCGTGGCGTGGTCGAGTGGATAAAGGCAGCAGCTCCTGTCCTGAGAACCTGAGTTCAATTCACGGTGGATT